>CM040758.1:17471074-17676074 GCA_022829145.1 Albula goreensis
TGGGGTGAGGTTGGTGTAATTTGGATAATACATATCATTTTTCCAAGGCAAAATGAATAAATTGCCTCAAGATCATTCAGCTTAATCTGCATGTCCTGTGTACATTTGGTAGCTCTGCCATGCCTTTGGCAGCTATGGATGGAGGTCTGTATTGGCAAGCCCTCTGCATTGCCCAGCCTTGCTGGGGGAAGATTGTGGTTTGTTAAGTTTGTTAGTCACTTCGCTGCCAAGTACCCCCTCTTGGTTGGCGGTGCCTGCAGCATATGCTTTGTCATCCTCTGAAAGCATAAGCATTATGTGACTGGTTTTGCATCTGCACTGTGGAAAGCAGGGCTCATTTTCATGTGAATCAGAGGATCCACATGCCATAGCTGCCTACCAGCTTCAACAAGGTTTCAACAAAAAGTAAGCAACACTGGCAGAATGATATTGATGCCCTGATTCACTTTTGGAAATGACCGCAAATTCAAATAGGATACGTTTACATTTAGCAGACGATCTTACCCACAATGATTCATACAAGCATATACAATAGGCAGGGACATGAATCATCAAGTGGAGAGGAACAAGTGACGTTGGTTTGCGTCAATTCCTTTTTGGCTAATGTTACTTCAGCAATGTGCCAGAGGCTACACCCTATAAACAAATTATGTCCATTTTACTGACAAAGGTTCCAAGTCAATGAAGAAATATTGAAAAAAATATTAATTACTCATGAAATGAAAATAATGAAACATTTTACCCGATATCTTCTCTGACAAAATTCTAGGCACAGCAATCTTTCAGATTCAGATACTCTATCTTTGCATTTTTTTTTTACTTTGTGATATATTATTCCATTAAGTAATTTTTCATTGTGCTTTTACATTACATGTAAATGCTTTGCAACACAACAAATGTATCATTGTCATTCTAAAAGCAAATTAAAATGGAGGAAATTGAACTTTCATTGAGACGGGAGGAAGAGAGAATGTCAGGGAATTGAGAAAGAGATTAACAGATTTTCGTCATTCCTGAAAATCAAAGCCACAGATCGATCACGCAGCATTTCTCCACTGCCTCTAATTAAGAATTTCCAGGACTGGAACAGAGCAGAAAGCAAGGAGGATGGAGAGAGAAAGAGAGAGATTTATCTCTTTTTTATCTCTTTCCCCCAGGACATACCACACATTCACCCTGTTCATCTGCTCACCTACTTTGTAGAGGAGAGAGAGGAGAATGGCAGTCTTGGCCCTCATCACCTCTCTCTCTGCCTCTCCCGTCCTGCTGTGATACCAGGCTGGATCAGAGAGGAGAGGACTTTCATGCATTAAACAGGTCCCTGCTTGGACTTCACACGGAATACATCACTATCAATGAAAGCTGAAGAAGCAGCTGCCGAAACACTGCCCACAATTTGCTGAATCTTATAAAATGAGGACACCGTTTTTTGATTCACTTTTATTTTTTTTTGCAGTGCTGTCTGTGACAGCAGCATTGGGATGCTTATCACCACCAGACCATGTTTAAGAATCGATTCAGGAAAATAGCAAGACCCCTGGCTCAGCTCCGAAACAGGAGATGGAGGGCTGTGTTTGCATTCAGAGGAACAGCTTGTACATTATGTCAAGCAAGCGCCAGAAGCAGCCACAGAACCTCTATAAATGCTCTCCTTTGCATGCATTGAATGCCAAAACTGGGGGGCCCTCCCTGGAGGTTTTTTTTTCTGTAGTTGAACTCACAGGGTGATGAATGAGGCCTTTACTCACATTGACTCTGAAATCGGTCATACGTCCTTGGTTAGATACCTAGCTTTATTCCCAGTTCGCTCAGTGTTAGAACTGCCTCCAGCAAATTCCTGGTCTCATTCTGCTGGACAAGGAAATCTAGTTCCTGCTATGTACAAATGACCTGGTTCAGCTATAGAGAGCTGCTGGAGTAGTACTGTTAGAAATTGGCCCTGCTAGTTTGCCAGAGCCAAACCAGTATTATGATAATGCAGAAAAAAGTAGATCAAATTCAAACATTAAATATTGTTTCATAATTCGACAGATGTTGAACCTTAGAACCCGATTTACCTTACATGGCATAGGGGACCTCACTATGTGACCTGTGTTAGATATTCTCTTGTTCTACAGAGATTTAGGTTTTATGAATGCAAGTTTGGTGGTGTTCTTTTCCAGAAAAGCCTTAACCTCAAATTAGTCCCTCTAATCTAGATGGATTAAATCACTCATTTAATAACATGGAACAGCTGGTATACAGTAAGTATGGCTATTCTCAAAACATACATTTTGATTATTTTCCAGTTTAAGCCTACCACAGGTATTTGCTTGCAATCAATTAAATATGTCTTACAGCAAGTTTTTTTTTTCCTGAATTTCCCTCCATAATCATCCTTTTAAAGTCATATGGAACATTGCTGGACTGGTTTTAGAGTGTTAACAATGTTCAGCACATTTCTTTTAAATCCTGAATTCAGGCTGTTCTCTACATTTGACTCATCATCCTATTTATGATTTTTTCATGAGGGATGCGACCAATAACTTTGACATGCCTGGAATTCGGCACAAATGACACGCCTGTAAAGTTTACTTTGATTTTAACAGAATTTGTTTTTATTAAGACATGTGCTGTTTTATCGTAACTTCATCTCAAAACATTTTATAGATTGCTAAAATTGCAACAGCAAATGTCACAAGATTGCAGAGATTGTATGTTCTGTGTTAGATAAGAGTTGTATGAAGCTGTGGGCAGGCACCATGAAGCCGCACTTAAACAGAATATACATGCAGTGATTGCTGAGGGTGTTTTGATGTTCAGAGAAATTAGGTCAAATGAATTATCCTTGACATGAAAAATGGGCCCAGAAAGAACTTCATGTGCATGAAACATGCAGAAATCTTCTGGACCCCCCATAGGGAATGTTACAAAACTGACCTTTGGGGGAAGGGAGGTCAAAAGTTCATAGCCTAACTCTTTAACATGCTATTTTAGCTTTGCAACAATGTCAGCAAAAGTTCATTTGTCTCAACATGAAAATAGACAAGAAAAAGGAAATGCTATTGTGCAGCACTGAGGCAAAGCAGCATCACATTTGAGACAGCAGTGCGTGAGCGCTGTTCACACATACATGCATGTCTGTGGTTTGGCAGTGGAGTTCACGCAGCTGTGGGGCACTGGTGTACCACCTTTGAGGGTGCGAGGTTTGGATTCCAATTGGAAAGCTTGGCACTGGCGGGGTGGTGGGTGCATAGCTTTCGCGCGGAAGTGAGGATTGCTCTGATGGTGAGGCAAGACAGATCACAAGGCTCTCAAATTGAAATGTGTGAAATCTTGTCAGTCGGAAAAATTCCAATGTACCCGATTTAATTCGAGGGTGCATTTTCTTGAGGAAGAGCAAAGTATATCCTTGTGGGATGTGAGGAACTTGGGGGGGGGGGGTGACAAAAACTTAACATCCAGGGGAGCAGCTCCTCATCGAGGGTGGTTGCACTTGATTGAGAAGGCAAAAGGAATGCTGAGTGAGTGCAGCAGTTTTATATCACTGCTGCCACACTTTTTCATAATTATTGCCATGAGCTTTACAAAAGCAATTCAAATAATGTGTGTGATTATCAGGGATTATGGATGAGACTTCAGACTTCTGCTGATATCCGGCAAACTGGTGGATTTCCCTTTTGTATGAACGCTGGGCTGTGCGTGTAAAATTTAATGCATCAGGTACAGTGCCTCTCACAAAGCTATTAATGGACTAAATGGAACAGCCAGACCTTTCATCTCCACCAAACTGTGTGCATAAAAATAGTTTCCTCACTCACATATCCAAAACAAAAAAAAGGTGAAAATCAAATTTCATTAAGTAAAATGACCGACATCTAACAGTTGAGACCGAAGCCTGATAACTGAGACTATATCCCACGCCTCAGAAGAGCAAAGCCAATATTGACCGCAGGGCTTTACTGGACTTTGCTAAAGCTTCTCCGCACTCCATAGAAACAGAGATACAGCCCCGCTGGGTCTATTTTTACAAGGTTGACCCGTGTCATTACAGTCTTGTGGCTGCACAGTATGGCTCCCAGTCCCCTACTTGGAATCCCCGTGGCAGATTTAATGCCAGGGCCAACGGCACCAAGCCCCTACTGAGGGGGCCTTACAGCACATCAAACGCAGTAGCAGTAATGACACCACAAACAAAATGCAATCACACCACGCAATGGAACCCTGCCCGCCCCTCATAAATCATTCAGAGCACAACAGAGTCCAGACACAGAGGAGACGGAGTGAACGCTCAGGCTGCTACTCAATGCTCCAGCAACCGGACAAAGGAAGAGAGGAAGGGAACCGGGAAAGCCACATGTTGTGATGCTTACAAATCTACAATACATAAATAATAGAAAAAAAAGTATCATAGGGAAAGAGAAGATTGTAGAGCTTTTGAGTGTGGACATAATATATTTACCAGTAGACGCAGTTCCCCCAATACTCATACTTATACTACCAATACTCACACCTCATACTCATATTTATACTAATTGGACAAATCGGTTAACTATCTCTCTCTCAGCCCTCTCATCACTTTCTGTTGAAGCAAATAAATAAGAAATCCCACACTGCATAAATAGCAAATTTACTGTTTTAGTAAAGTTTAGAACAACAGTAAAAGAAAGTTTATGGTGGTTTCTCCACTCACATCTTGACGAAGGGATCAGAGTATCCGTTGGAGTCCATGGCGGCCAGGTGGGCACAGCGTACAATCCCCACGATGAGCGCCTGCTTCTCAGCACTGTAGAGCAGGGACACTAGGATTCGGCCCCGCTGAGGGACACAAACACAGCACAAAATACCAACAACCTTTCAGCCACATGATAGCAATGGCAAAAACCTTCCATAAATCCCCAGGAATGAAAATGATACTACAGGATGAAATAACAAACAGAACAACGACATAAACAATACACACCTCTTCTTCTGCCACAGGTGTCCCCTGTTCTTGATTTTGGTTGTTAATTTCTCTGTTCTGATGGTAAGAAAAATGTAAGGCAGGAAAATTAAAACAGTGTTCCAATGACAGATGCAGACAGATATTCCCATATACATAAGTGATTTTGCACACAAATGCAACTACATTAATTCAACAACTTTCAGAATAAAAATGTTTTTACTGTTCTTAAATACAGTATATGATTAACCTATCAGTTCATTCAGGTTATAATTGCATTGCATTGTGACTTGATAAAATAATTTTCTAGCACACCTGAAAATTGAGCACCATATTAAAACGATTTGGTTTCTGTCGGCAACGCTTGAAGGTTGGAGAGTAAATTTGTGAAATAGATAAGAAAAGCGTTTTACATCTTAATTTTTACCTCATGTCTGTGTAAATGTGGCAGGTGTTGAAATTATCTTTTTAAAAAGGGGTGGAGAAATATGTGAAAGTAATTTCCTCTTTTATTGATGTAATAAAGATGAATGTCAAAAGAACATATAAATGTCAAAAGGTATCTCTCTATATCTCTGTCCTCCCCTCTCCCACCTCCCTTCCCCACTAGCTCAGATTCATAGTCAAATTAAAACCTGCTTCATCTCAGCCTGACCATCTAATCACCCCCTAGTTTTTAATTGGCTCAGTAATTCTCTCCCTCTCCATCTCAGCAAATGTGTGGTGATCATTCTGCCACAAAAATGGCTACCATGCATTACATCAGATGATTACACTGGTGATGGTTTAGAGAATGTCCAACCTCCTAAACTGTGTCAAGTGATCACTTCATGATCACTTGACATTGTTGGATGAAAGTAAACTATTCTTATTTATGTTATTCACTGCCTTGACTACACTTAGATGAACAGTAGTTAGTTGTCTAAATTGGCCCCTTCTCACCTGTGCCTGTCTTTCAAGCCCCATGTTATATTTCTTGGTCTCCCCAACTCTCAGTCTCTTCAAAGCCACCATTACCTCCCCAATGAACTCATTCCGCCCCAGTCTGTCCATATCACACACACAAAGCCTGTGACACAGAGAGAGAGAGAGAGAGAGCGAGAGAGAGAGAGAAAATCAGGATGCACACAATAGTATTTTGAATTTGGCATTTGCATATAAGTATGACCATTCAGCTAATCTAAGCTCTGTTATCCGACACATACACACATAAAATTGACATGCAGTGCACATAACAAATCTTAAATCAATGTTTAGTGCACTTTACATAATAGATCAAAACAGCACACTTCGCACAAATATCAAATCAATAGTCAGTGTACTAGACACAGTTATTACATTCATATGTAGGCCATATTAATCACACATATCAAATCAATGTATTGTGAAAATATAAAAAGTGTGACATTTACTTAGAGCATTAGATAAATCATTAGAAACATATATTCCATATGAATGTGTGTTAATTAAGCAGACACTTGATGCATGGGCAATCTGCTCAATGTACAGTATGCTCTGATTCTGCCAGTGGGAAGATTCCCCCTGTGCCTACTTTGAATTCTGGGTGGTATTGCATGGCCAAATTACCTTTACCACTGTACTGTATAAGAACACAGTCAATATTATGGGATGGACAGGGATTCCGGGAAGTGATTGGAATTCTTTATACGCCTCAGTGTCTTGTCTTAAAACAGAAACTCGTGCCAAAATCCTGTGATCCTTTATTCTCCAGTCTGGGCTGCTAATACATACCTATTAGTATGGAGGCTACGACGTACGGAGAAGATTGAAGCAGTGATTCCAAGGCTTGGGGGAACACCTCCAATTTTAATGCTTGAGCAAACACATCGGGTACACTGCTCGATTGCATAAGACCGTGGTCGGGGAAGTGTGGGACAAATGCGGCTCAACACACAAATAAATGTGGCCGAACTGAAAGTTTACAGAAATTAATTTACATAAAATGATTATATATGATCTGTGTTGACATGGGAATACTTTCCATGCTAATGAGAATATTTCGATCAATTACATCATTCATTGAGCATTATATTTCTTGGATCACTATCTGTAAGTAAGCTATTGCAAAATCAGCCAGTTAAGCTAGTCTTAAACTAGGTAGTTAAATTCATGCCAGGCCTAAGGTTAGATCTGAGTTCTCTACCCTCCCCTCCGAGACACCAGAGAAGTGGATAGACTACAGCACTTTCGATGCCAAACGAATGCTTCTCTCTCCCCAGGCCTCTCGCCCTCCTCTGCGCTTGTTTGGGCTCTGGGCCCTGGAGCTCGGCTGGGCTCCCTCCTGTTGATTAACATACTGTTCACACCCCCTGCGCCCGCCTGGTGGAGCAGTGTAGGAACAGGTCGGGCTGCCGCTGAGACTAACATGGCACGGCCCTGCAGGAGGCCGCCTCAGGGGGGATGCTTCACACTGGGCTCCATCTACTGGCCCCTTAGAACAACATGGAACTGGGTGGCGGTCGACTGCTGCTCCTGTGCATCCGGGAATGTCTTGGGTGCTTCTGGGGAAATACGGCAGCGCTTTTGCTCCTTGGTGCAAAGGAATTCTTGGGATTTGTACTCAGTTTGAATGTGTTGATAGAGAAGAGATCCTGATCCTAGTTTGAGACAGGGAATGATGCAAGCACAGTTGGAGTCCTGTACCTGAGTGTTTTGGTGGTCATGTCCGCAGCAGTGATTCCGTGGTAAATCAGAGTTTCATTCCACACTGGGTTTAGGGTGTTCTTCAGGGTCTTAGTGCGCAATTTGTTTGCCTGAGACAGAGAGAGAGAGAGAGACAGAGAGAAAGAAAGAGAGAGAGAGAGAGACAGAGACAGAGGGAGAGAGAGAGAGAGAGAGAGAGAGAGAGAAAGAGAGAGAGAGAGAGAGAGAGAGAGAGACAGAGACAGAGGGAGAGAGAGAGAGAGAGAGAGAGGAAGAAGGAGGGAGCTTCATTTATCTTTTTCCCATAGGCAATTCCTCACATCTGTGCATCTGCTCACCTACTTTATAAAGGAGAGAGAGGACAGTGGTCCCCCGCTCCTGCCCTTCCCATCCCTCACAACCTGCTGCTGTGAAAGCAGGGCCACGTTCAAAATCAAGAGGCAAAGCTGTGTGTCACCAGAGCAAATTGCATGTGGGCAGATAGTAAATACAGTAATTAAGTAGTGCGGGAGACTACGGGTTTTTTATGGAAACACTGTGTTATTCATTCTTTTGGGAACAATGACTAACCCTCTCACTTTGGTGATGTGCCTCTGATCTGCAGTCACGAGGATAATGGAACCAGGTGTATTAGGAATGCCCGACCTCCCCCCCGCCCTCCAGGCCAGCTGCACCCCTACTCCGCTAGTTTTGTTCATAGGGCTGTAGAATGCAATATTTGTTTTTGGTTTTTCAGTTTCAGGGGTTTACCATAATGAGGTTCAGTTCATTTCAGGATGACAGCCTGTTAAGGGCTTACTGCGGATTTTCCAACAGCCCTGCTGAGGAGGGCTTGGTCCATGTGTCCTTTTTTCCTTTGAACTTCATGCATTTTTACTTTTTGAGCCTCATCTAATTCCATTCTTTAGATTTCACTTATGGTTGTTCAGATGATCTGTCCTTTTTTTGTTCTGGTTTTGTATCATATATGTTTGGTGATGGTGTTATAACGTGGGGCAGTTTTGGGATCCCACTTGTTTCCCTACTTTATTTTTACTCAGTTGCTCATTTGAAATTACAGTGTATTCTAGACTATAATTTACAATTATACATAATTTGTGATTTCATGAGGCATATGCTACAATATCCATACAGCTGACACAAATTAATAAGTTGTGTAAATCTCTCAATTACATTATATATTTTGTATCACTTTTGTACAGCTGTATCATCTAACTGAGGAGCTTTATTTTACCATATAATCGATCCCTTGTATATATTTATATATATATGTGTATATTTATATGTAAATGTATTTTTAGTGATTGTTTGCATCCCTCAGTATTTTCATAGCTGCTGATATGCGCATATTTGACCTTTGAGCAAAGGCTGTCTACCTTGAGGATGGCATGTTTTAACCTGCGGCTTTTTGTTGTGTTGAGCGAAAGTCACACCTCAGGCGATCTGTCGCGCCTCAGAGTCCTGCCTCCTGGCGCTCGCATTCTGGTCCTCTGGAGCTAATTACATGAGCCACTCTGCCACGCCGATATCCGTGCACGCCTGCCTCCTTCTTCCCCCTCTTTTCCCTCTCCTCCTTTTCTCCCTCTCTCCCTCAGTACCACGGGGCACATTCAAAGCAGCATGCTGCATCTGCTAATTTTCCGAGCTTCACTTCCTCCTCTCTCCTTCAGTGCTGTTGCCTCACTCCCTAAATATTTCATGCCCCCCCCATACATGCCCCCTCCCTTCATGCGATCCTTTTTTCTTTCACACTTGCTTCCCATCCTCCGAGAGCTAAACACCCAAGTAAGAGTCTGATTCAGGAATCACGTTGCCGTGACGCCAAACAGACAAGCAAACCCCCCCCCCCTATGCCACCCCATGGCTGCCTGGCCAGAATGCCGATGCAAACCACATTGATATTGATGTGCACATGGAATTCAGGCTTTAATAGAGTGTCATTACTGGTAATAATGACTCCTCATTTTAATGTTTGGTGTGAGAATCCCCGCCCTGACTCTGCTACCCTTTCCCTCTGACTGTCTGGCATGCTGTGATTTTTGGGGGGTTGTCTGCATGTCTGTGTTTGGCCTGGTATTATGAAGGCTAAGCAGCATTGATTTTTGGGGTTGTCTGCATGTCTGTGTTTGGCCTGGTATTAAGGCTAAGCAGCACCTCCACTGCTGTGATTTTTGGGGGGTTGTCTGCATGTCTGTGTTTGGCCTGGTATTATGAAGGCTAAGCAGCACCTCCACTGCTGTGATTTTTGGGGGGTTGTCTGCATGTCTGTGTTTGGCCTGGTATTATGAAGGCTAAGCAGCACCTCCGCTGCTGTGAATTTTTGGGCCTCATCGGCTCTGGCATCAGGTGCAGGTGTTTCTGTGTCGTTTTTCATGGCTGGTTGGGGGTTGGTGTTTACTGTCCCCTGTGGCAATGAGTCAAGGTGATTTAGCACTCCGTCAGACGGTCGGCGTAACCTCTTTGTCGATATTTACGTTCCCTATCGTAAGCGTGCTCTCTCTCGCTCCCTCTCACTCCCTCTTTCTTTCTCTCTCTCTCTCCTCTTCTCCACTCTGCTGTTGACGTGCTTCGTGTAACAATCCTTCCTGTTTCCATGACAACCACCTGCTGCTGTCATCCCCTCGTCTGTCTCCCTCCCTCCCTCTCTCTCTCCCTCCCTCTCTCTCACTCTCCATTCCTCCCTTCCTCTCTCTCCCTCTCTTCCTTGTTTCCTTTCCTCCTCCTCTCCCTCCCTCTACCTCCACTCTACGGTTTGTGGGTATTTCAAGGTCAAAGCAGGTCATGCAGAGATGGAGAGATAGTGACAAAGGGAGAGAGAGAGGGAGGGAGAGATGCACAGAGAAGAATACAAAGGCAGTGTGATGTTGAAATAGCCCAGGAGGTAACAGACCACTTTGGTCATGGCTCTATCTGCCTACCTCATTCTACACTGATGATGTCATTGATATTTCAGTCAGCCATTGAAGGCTCTTGACAATCTCTCACACTCCTCTTTCTTTCTTCCTCACTCCCTCTCTTTCTCTCACTACAGATATTTTTATTTTTGCTAAAACTTGTCATGAAAAGTCTCTCACTAAACATCTGTAGTCCCAGTTGCATCTTGGCAACAAGAGGAGCTGCAGTCCTTAGAATTTAAACTCATGCCCATGAGACTGTGAGGTTATAAAGCATGGCCTACATGGCTACTAAATTGCTGTATCAAAATTTTGTCTATTTTCAAAGTATGGCTCTGAGATTGTGCCATGCCTTGGAAGATATGAATAGTATAAAATATCACAGGCTAAAGTGTCATGTGTTTTCACTGACTCATAGCTATGAACCATTTGTTTTTATTGGTTTAATCTGTTGTATGACAGAATGGTTCCTGATACCTCTCTTTCCCAGTTCTGGTTGTCAGTATTCATATAGGAAAATTGTACATTAAGAAATGTCAGCTGTTACCTTGCTGGCCCCTGGAAGGAGATGTAGTTTGACATATGGATCAGCGAGCCCATTGGAGTCCATTGCCTTCAGGCCCTGGAATGACAATGGTGACATCACACAGCATCAAATTTATGCCCAGATTTCAGACCCCCTGGAAATACGAAAACAGCCAAACATAAAATAGCAGAAACATATACAGAATATTCAGCTGAACATGACCAGAGCATGGTTTCTCTATGAAGATTATTGAAAATTACTAACACGCACAACCAATAAAACTACTCCAAATACAATATATGATAATAGACAAATATTAACAGAGATAATAATTGCCTACCTTTGCTTTATGTATAGTGCAGTGCAGACAGTTGCTGTCCTGATCGAACAGCAAGCTGAACTCCAAGGTGCCCAAATATGCTGAAACACACAACCAGTACAAAAGGGCATTCATTCATTGGCTTTGATAACAGTTTTACCCGTCAATGAAACCTGCAAACTGAATACAGTACTAATCTTGGATCTTGAATGAAGTATTTTTGAAGCGATTTCTTATGTGTTTTTTCCCCTCTGTTGTGGGGTCACTAATAGTGTCACCACTGTTCCAGCTGCACTTGTGCACTCAAAGCACTCAGCCAAAGCACATGCACTTCTCTTGCTTTCAGACAGTAACTGCTTTATACTCTACAGGTCACACAGTACTACATGAGAGCTAGCACAGTTCAGAGGAGATGTGCATCTCTCCCTGAAAAGGCTGTGACTAATCGAGATGAGAAGGAACCCTGTTCTAGGAACCCTACCTGGCAAAAACCAACCCCAGCACCATGATACACCCTGATCCCAGCTGCTTAGTGCTTCTGCTAAGGCTTCAGCTCCACTGCTGTACACTGGAGTCTGGACTTTTGGTCAATGCTGAGTGTTAGTTTTCCCTTTCCATTTGCAGTTTAATAAATCTCCAGCATAACTTTTAATAGAAAATGTGTGCAGGATCACAGAAGGTAAGTGTGATCCTCTTCCCCACTACATATTAGAGATATGCTGCTGTTCCTTTCTGTGGCAGGAACAGTGCCAGCCTGAGATCAGCTCAACATATATTTGATGAATCACCCCCCCCCCCAAAAAAAAAAAAAAAAAAACATGTCACAAGAAGAACAGGAGCATATCGAAACTGACTGGAGTTTAGGTACTCAAATTTTAGTGCTGGAGGCAGCAAAGTATTTCAACTTTTCATCACTGGGAGATGTGCCTGTTTCCCATCATTTAGTTCACACCTCCAACTCTTTTCACTCTTCAGACACTTCAGTGGGAAAAATCCTTACCACAGTATTATTCATAAAATAACATAGAAAGCAAACAAACATTTCCCTACTTGTTGATGGTTACCACTGTGAAATGATCATTTAATTTAAATGTGAAATTATGGAAATTGTGGAGTGAGTATACTTTAAACCCAGAGCACTTCCAGCAAGCCAGTGTTTTCCATGGCTGAGGTATTGCCATTGGCATTCATTTTCAAAAAGTAAGGATTGCTTGCATATCCTAGCCATGTGAATGGAGTTATGCAATCAGCAGAGATGCAGTCTGGGTATACCACACCTTGTGCCCTGTGTGACTGCCTGTTCCAGAAGTGCCGGAGATGACTGTGGGCGTTTTTTCTCCATCCAAGCGCTTTAATTACACAGTTGGATAATTTATTGCACTAAACTGGTGCAGGTGGCTGTTTAGGGAAGGTGCTCAGTGTTTCCCTGAATACATACACTTACCTGAATTCAATTTTGTGAGATAATTGAACTGATTATGCAATTATGAGTAAAGAGGGAACAAAAATCACAAGCATTTCTGGCACTCCAAGAACACAGCTGCTAGTGAATGGATAGAATTGTAACAAATGTAGTTCTGGCAGTCATTGACACTGCACCCTGTCTCTTTTCATTCATGGAAAATAGCAAGCTATGTTGCAGTAGAACAGAAGGATGGAATTATGTGAAATGGAGTTCTTGTATCCACCAGATCTACAGTAATAGTGTCATTGCTATGGATGCTGTCTGACAAGGAGACTGAAACCAGACAGACACACGGGAAAAAAATACTCAAAGGACTTTTCATAAAAACACCATTGCTTGTACATGATAAATGCAAAAATGTAAACTGTCATGACCAAAACCACAACATAATCAGGTTTGTGCTGGACTTTCAGGAAGGACAGCACTAGACACACATAAAATGCTCACATCTTTACAAACCAAATATGTACATTCTGACAAACTGATACAAAAATTGCCAACACAAGTGACATGTACCTGACAAAGCACACCATAGTGTACACATTGAACCTGACACCCACCAACACGCAACATCATTGTGACACACACAGACACACACACGCAGTCACAGGCATACGAATGGGCACGCGGACTCACGGACGCACAGAGCCATCGACCAGCGACACCAAACATGGAGACAACTTACTCTCGTCATCGTCATCAGAGTCCACAACTTCCTGCGTCTCTCCCTCCTCCACTTCCTCCCTCTCTTTCTCGCCCTCCCTGTCCCTCTCTCCATCCCTGTCTTTGCCCTTCTCCGGCTGCCTCTCTCTCTGCGGCGGGGGGGTGGATGGGAAGTCCCGAAAGCGGGGGAAGAAGTCGGAGATCTGCGGAATGGGCAGGATTGGGCCGGGGCAGACATTGATGGCGAAATGCTCCTGCATGGAGATCTTGACTGGGGACGGGGCAGGAGAGGGAGAGAGTGGAGGGTCGGCGGGGGGCAGGGAGAGGGTGGAGGAGGGGTTTCCAGGCGGGGAGCGGGGGAGATAGTGTGTCTGAGGAGGATGAGGCTTGGACAGGCTCATCGCTGGCTACTGAGAGGTGGAGAGAGAAGGAGGACAGATGGAGAGAGAGAGAGAGGGGTGGATGGATGGATAAGGAGGGGAGGATAGAAGGGTGAAGAGGGTGGGGAGCAGAGAGATGTGGACATCTATCTACCTATCTCTCGCTCTCTGTCACCCCCTCCTCTCTATCCCTCACGTCAGACCTCCGTCAGTCGCTCCACCTGTACTTTTAGTCCCTTCAGTGTGTACAAGTACCCAATCAGTCAGAATGTCTACTCTCCACCCTCACAATGAAGTGTTCAAGTGCTGTTGTGTCCAGTCACGAACTGTATGTATACTCTACTGTATGTACCCTGTCGCTCAGTTCAATGTAAAGTGTCCAGTCACCGCAACTATACTGTATTGACCATTCTTTTCTAAGTGCTCTGTCAATGAAATGTAATGTGTTGTTGCTTTATACTGTTGTAATAACCTTTTCTCAGTGTATGTATTTGAATGTAATGAGTTGTCAGTCACTGAATGTAATATTGATTCTGTAGTATAGTAACCCTGTCTGTGCTCAATACAGATGTGTACATGGATCACTATGCTTTTAAAAGTATTATGATCTCATTCTTTTTTAAGGGTTTACAGGGAAGAAGTCACCTGAAATAGAAATAGAATACATAATAATAATAATAATAATAATAATAATAATAATAATAATAATAATGGTGCATGCAGTACTGAAATACACACACACATGCATCTGTATATAAGTGCATTCATATATAGATACATCTTAAAAATTATTAATAGGCAAACATTCACACACAGAGCCTTATAGATACAAATCAAAAATTATTAATAGGCAAACACACATACACACACACACACACACACTCTCAGAGACATATACACAGACTAAAGAGTGCACTCTCACAAGAACGCAGGCAAATAAATTCTCACCGAATCTCCCAAATTCACAGGTACACACCCACAGTCAAACACACACAAACACTCAACCTCCCATCCACCCATACAAACACACACACCTACCCAGTGTTGTCTTCATCTGTTCCTTTGCTCCATCTTTGCTCACGTCCTCTGTCTCTCACACTGAACAACTGGTGCTGGATTGAGTCAATATACCCCCCCTCCCCTCCTCCCTGTCTCTCTCACACTCCCCTCTCTCCTCTCTCTCGCTCTCTCTCTCTTTCTCTCTCCCCTACTCTCTCTTTTCTCTCCTTCTCTCTCCTCCTCTGTCCCTCCCCCCGCAACAGTCATGACGTTTTTCTAGCAAAATTCTCCCAGCATGTCTGTGAGTGCAGCCCTGCGCCCTCGGGTCTGTCAGCGCGGGGTTCTGCATGCGCTCTTATCAATGGGCTCATGTGTAGGGTAGTATCCCTCTTTTCAGCTGAAATATCAGATATCTTCCCTAAATAAACACACTCTGCTAGTCCTCTAGTTCAAACAAGGTCCTCCTGTTTTATACAGTCTCTGTATTTACACAACACAGGCATAGTCATAATGTATTGATGTGCCACAGACACTGTTCCACTGAGTTTATATGGTACATATAGTATTTCTGTGCTAACAAACTGTATTAAAATACATTCTCAGCGCATATTTACATAGTAAAGAGAGAGATGTATTAGTATGGTACAAGCAGTCTGTCTTTATCTATTTAGGACAGAAAGATAATATTGGACAAAGATAATTTCTTCACTGCGGCACTGATTTACTAATATAACAGGCAACTCTCCTGTTGTACCACACTCTGATGCAATATTATTCCTGTGCTTATCCCTGGACAGAGTTCATTATATGGAAGAAATTGTGTGTAAGCCACACATGGCTCTGGCTCTGAGAGGTCATTTCCTGGGCATGACTGTGGAATTGCTGTTAGGCAGAGGTCTTGTGGGAGATTTGCTTTCTTCCTCTTGACCCATGGCTTCCATGTAACTCATTTCCTTTTCACACCATGGCTTTTGACCATTTCCAGCCACAGAGTTGGTGGATTCACCTAAGTGATGTTGATCTGGGTTCAGCCAGCATTCACTTTGGATGGTAACTGGCATGCATGGACTAGGTGCCAAGAACACCAACATAAAATCTTTTGCCCTTGAAGTCTGCGGCAGGATTGGTTTGAAAATTACGCAATCGAGCATATTCTAGAAGAGGTACCTTGCGTTCTGAGTGGTGTAGTGAGGTGTGGTGTGGGACTTGCCTCATTCTGCTGCAATGGGATCAAAACAGTCCCCCGTGGAGGAGGACATCAAGATAGTATCCCACAAGCCCAGTGCAGTGCAGGCCTCAGCTCAGCACCAAGTCAGCTGTTTTCTTTTCTTTCTGTGCATCTGACCCAATTAAAACACGGCCCTGGCTATTAAATTGTTACCCCACTCCCTCCGTCCCTCATTTTTTGCCTTTGTTCGCTAAAATGATATATGATGAGTTTTGCTTCTTTGGACAAACGACAAGTCAGTGATGAATTACGTGGACGCCTTCAGCAGTTCTGCCAGTGCCCAAGCCAGCCCCGTCAGCTCTTCCTCACAAGTGTAAAAGGGAGGCATGTGGAAAAGAGGTGCGAGAATCACAGGAACCAGCTGTGCCCAAATCTATTGTCTAGGTAACTGCAGAGAGAGGGGAGAGAGAGAGAGAGAGAGAGAGACACTGGAACAGAAACCGAAGAGGAAAGAGGTGGTCTTACATTTTATCAAAACTGAGAGATAAACAAAGAGACAGAGACAGAGTGCAAGGGAGAGGGAGACAGATAGTGAGAGGGAGAGGGAGAGAGGGTATGAGAGACTCAGAAGCTGAGAGGTTGAAGAGAGGGATTGTGAGAGAGGTGGAGGAGGACTGAATATTTCTGACGTTGTGCTGACGCTGTTTCAGTCCTGAGTGGAGCGTCTCACCATGCATCAACCAATCAAATCTGATGTAATTCAGAGTTCCTAAAATGAGTCTAACCAAGGAGAGATTTGTGCTGAGAAGCCCAATGAAAAATCACAGCTAACAGACTGGAAACAGAAGCACTGAAAAACTAGATGAATGGCATGACAATATAAAAGACAGGAAACATAATTATGTGAAAACAAAAACTAAAAAAGACCACACGACCACACTGATATAAAACCACAATATCTGAATTAGAATCACTACACTGAATTCACTCTCATTTGATAAAAACGTGATGTCTGTGAGGAAAAATTAAATGGGGCAAAACAAGCTGAAAAAAACATTGGAAGAATATTAAATGACTAAAATGATGTTTAAAACATTGACAGTTCTGTTTGTGCAGCGTGCGACCAAACAAGTGGAATAAAATCAATCCAGTGAACGAGCCCAATTGTAGAGCTAATTGGCAGTGGCATGGGTTTGTAATTATTCCTCTGAGCTCCGGAACACTTCAAGGGCACTGAATTCAGGGAGAATGTCCGCCGTCCCTTTACAATGAGGTCCTGTAATCTCTAGGAACAGCCAGACCATGTGAGAGAGCCTCAGAGTTAGATACAAATCTGCAAAGCGTAGCTGCGCCTCTTTCCCACAGTCCTGTAATAACCCTGGTCCCTGACAAAAGCATTTACCAGTGATGGTACAGCAGATAGAATGGCGTTTGGCTCACGCGTTTGACTGCAGTCTCAGGCAGCGTCTGCAGCAACATACTGATAGAGTCCTCTACTGGGTGTTTGAATTCTCTAATGGTGTCCTTGGTTTGCCAGCTGAACTCAGAAAACATGGCAAAACACAAACTACTCACGGCTGATTCATTTTGTTGTTTTAATTTCAGTGAATCTGAACCCTGCCGCCACCTCCCCCCACCTCCCAAATACATTCATGCTTACAGTCATTAGACATACAATTCACATGATAATCGGGTCACGTTTAGCCCTGTAATCAGCTCTTATAGTCTTATGACGGGGCGAAGGAGAGTGAGAGTATATGTTGTCATCTCTGTTTCCATCTTAGGGACAGGAGACAGACACCAGTTCACAGGACAAGTGATTCATCCTCACCTCTCTTCCTTTGTGTCTCTCTCAGGCTCCACCTGATAAAGGTAAGAGCGCACTCCTAATATTTTTGGAATTTCATCGGTGCCTGTCACTCTTCAACACTGTATGTGTATGTGTGAGTAAGCATGGTTTATGAGTTTGTGACAGAGTGTGTGTCACATATGAACATGTCCACACTGTGTATGAGTGTGTATGAGTGCACACTCACACACACACACACACACACACACACACACACACACACACACACACACACACACACACACACACACACACACACACACACACACACACACACACACACAAACACACACACACAAAGCAGTATGGATACCTTCAGTAAGAGCTAAATATATACAAATGTTTTAAGATATTTAAATGAAATATTCCTTTGAGAAAAAAATATGGTCAGGTAATACATAACAGATAATATGTAACAGGCAGTTAGTGAGGTACAACTGCAAATTATCAAAACCTTACAAATGTTCTCTCCTGTAAATATTACTTTCATATCTCTAGTCACAATGCAATTCGCAAACAATGACCTCTGGTGTTACCATGACCAGACCTGATGCAGTTCTGGATGCTCTCTGCAGGCAAAATGAGCTGTGAGGAGTTGAACAACCTGTTCTAATCATTACACTTTCCTGCGTCTCCCATGCAAATGTATTCTATTTACAACACTCGCTCTTCTGTGCTCATAACCCTCTTCTGTGAAAATACAGAGGAAAATTTTCATTCTTTGAGCATTTCTGTCAAGATGCTTGGTGAGAAGGGAGATGATTCAAATGAAGGTGCTTTGTTTCTGAAGTCACCATGAGACAGACAGAGGAACCTGTGATAACGGATGCCGCATTCGCGCTGCAGCATTTGATTCTCGGCGCATGTACGGGAGACAGACGGCAGCCTTGCCCGCCCTACAAAGGTGTAGTTGCAGAGTGATTGACGGAGACTTTGATGTTGTATGTAAAAAAAGATATGCAAAATAGCATAGCCTACAGACCCAGAGCATGTGCGAAATAAATAATAAATATGACTTTAATATGGTTTTATTGTGATTATGTGGGTTTCTGTGTGTGTGTGTGTAACAGAGGCAGAGACTGGATTTTCACCCAGTAGTGTTTTAAATATTTAAGGCAAAACTGCATAATAATGATATAAAGACAAAACTGAGATAATAACCTCCATCCCTGCTCTTACCCTACCAACATAATCATAGGAAAAAGTGGGACTGTTTTCTATGTGTCATTACTACCTGGTACCTGTACAGTCGACACAATTCATACACCTGGAGAATGTCCAGTCCTGTAAAAGCCCCCATCATGGTCCTTCTCCTGGTAAGACAAACTATGGAGGTGAAAAGTGGCTTGGCTCTACGAACTAACACTTCCACTGCAAGAAAAATTACCAGCTTTGCTTGGGGTCACCCCCAGCTGATCGTCACTACTCTAAATGTAGTATATAGCAAACAACAAACACACTTGTAAATCCTGACATGTTGCCAAGATTGTAAGCAGTGTATCTGATTGCAGAGTCTATCAGATCATTTTCAGAGATAAAATCTATCAAAACATGATATTGCATAGCTCCATTCATTATGTGTATGGATAGAAAATCTCACAGCTGCTTCGCCTGTCAATAGTATGAGAAGGAATATTAGAATTTACAGTGTTTTACAGTAATGCGTTTTGCAGCCCACCAAAGACTCCATCCAATAACACAATTCCTCTTGTTTCATGAACTGACTGCTTGGCTATACTCATTCCTTGTCAAGCAAATCTTCTTATTTTTCTTCTTATTTTTCTTCATCAGAATGTTCCAGAAGGACAGGATCAGGTGGGAGGAGAGGGGGGAGAATGAGAGACTAAGCCCCGCACACAGGTGAGTGGAAAATATCTCCACACCTCCCTTCTCATCCTCCTCACACCCAACTCTCAATGCAACTTCCACTGATAGGCTGCTGACAGCCTGCCAATACATCATAAAGACCACTGATCACACTTCACTGATTTTGCATTTAAACCATTAAATCGTGCTGTAAATTATACAATTTTGGGTTCACTATTGATGATGAGGATAGGATAATGATGATGATGATTTTCTTCTTCATCATGTGAAAACCAATCTGTTTCCATGGAAAATTCAGCAACAGTTTCCCTATGAGAAAATGTATGTGATATATATATTAGTAAACATTATAAACAGAAAACTTATGAGTTATTTGCATCATTGGCAAGACATTGTGCGAGAGAAAAACAGACCACTGCATTAAATGGCATTAGACAAGCCTAAGTTACTTGTTGTTCTGAAGAAATTGCATTAGTCACACAGCCAAAGAACTTTGACAGTACATAATTAATGATGCAATTCATTTATCAAGCTCAACAATTGCTGTAAAAGATAAAAAACTCATTTCTTATTATTCCAATGATACATAGTTTTAAAACATATAAAAAAAGGTAATTTGTTAATAATAACTGTGAATGTTGATTAACAATACATGTTTAAAACTACAATAAGGAAAGAGAATGATTAATGGCAGAGTGGAGAAAAATAGGATGTGCACATAGCTTGGCATTTCTCATTATAAAACAAAACTTCTCATGGGTATCCCATTTTTCAACACACAGTTTGACCTTTTCCCCTTACTTAACAAGAACTTGTGAACATTCTTCATTATGTGTACTGTTTTGTTATACTTGTCAGTGCTAAGTGACTGTAAGTTAATGATGTTGAGAGAATATTGTTGTTTATTGGTCCACACTGCCTGGTGCAGAACCCCCCCTCCAGCAGATGCCTGCCCACCCAGACCAGCCCTACGAAGGAATATACCCCCTGACCCAACCCCACAGGAGCTGGGGCCACAGAGGAGGGCATCAGCAGACCCCCTCCGCTCCCGTGCTCACAGCAGGACCAGCAGTGAAAACTCTGTTTCTATGATACACGCCCCCTTCCTCAATGATCTGTTTGGAGAGGTAGGGCTCACCCTAAACTCTGTACATATGACTGATCTCCCTCTCCCTCTCACTCTGACTCTCTGACTCTGAACTCTGTCTCTGCTGGAAACTACTGCCTGCACTCTGCGTGTCTGCAGCAGGAAAACTCCAGAGGCTAGACATGATTGACTAATGCAGAGATGCATTTGACTAAGTAAGAGAGAGCAGAAGGATAAACTGCAAGATATAAATGTAAAGGAGATTAAGAGTCTCATGAGCACTGAAAACACCGCCTGTGGCTTGAGCGTTGCACTGAACACTGCCCCTTCCTTCATGGACACACTGAACACTGCCCCTTCCTTCATAAGGCACACTGAACACTGCCCCTTCCCTCATAGACACACTGAACACTGCCCTTCCTTCACAGGCACACTGAACACTGCCCCTTCCTTCATAGGCACACTGAACACTGCTCCCTTCCTTCATAGACACACTGAACACTGCCCCTTCCTTTGTAGTCACACTGAACACTGCTCCTTCCCTCATAGACACACTGAACACTGCTCCTTCCCTCATAGACACACTGAACACTGCCCCTTCCTCCATAGGCACACAGAGAAAGCCCTGAATGACACTGAACACTGCTCCTTCCCTAAGCTGTGTGTAAATGTACACTGGTTTGTGACACATGAACACTGGGTTTATAGGAATGTGCCCCTTCCTTTATAGACACTGTGAACAGCACATGTTTGGCTGTCATTCTGAACACTGCTCCTTCATTCATAGGCACACTGAACACTGCTCCTTCCTTCATAGGCACACTGAACACTGCTCCTTCATTCATAGGCACACTGAACACTGCTCCTTCATTCATAGGCACACTGAACACTGCCCCTTCCTCATAGACACACTGAACACTGCCCCTTCCTTTGTAGTCACACTGAACACTTCTTTAGTCTGTGTAACCATAGTAAGGACTACTCCTGTCTTTATAACTACAGAGTGAGTGGTGATTTGGTCTTAAGAACTGCACAGAACTCTTTCCTGTCTCTTCAGAACCTGAGTGGTGGCACAGGCCTCCAGACAGCTGATCTGGGGTCAGTGGGGAGGTGACACCACCATACCCAGATGTGTTGTGATCCCAGCCACAGACATGGGGCAGATTACACCCCTCCCCTCCCTCAGCCCTCTTAATCCTAGCATTACAAAAGTATTAATAACTCACGAGTGTGGCTCAGTGTCACACTCAATTATCAGTGGAGAGACTGAAGGAGGGGCTGAGCAGTGGGCAAAGGGAGGGAACTGGGTCTGTGATTCCTCTTCCATGTCTTACGCCTCTTCATGTGTCTGTGTATAATTCCTGTGGTGGGCGTAGTAATGGCTGTATGCTGGTCAGGTGCTAAATTTGTTGCCCTTTATGGAAGTTTCATGGCTGCAGAGACACATTGTCGGCCATAGTCTCAGAGATAAGCTGTGAATGAAGTCATGTGGCTAAGCTGTGTGTAAATGTACAGGTGTGTGCACATGAGTCACAGGGTTTATGAATGTGGTATGGTCAAGCTGTGTTTCAGCACGTGTTTGGCTGTCATTCTTTTTTTGTTAGTAAATCTATGTGTCTCTGTGTGTTTTGTGTTATGTGTGTGTATGTGTGTGTGCGTGTGTATGTGTGTGTGTATACATGTATATGTGTGTGTGTATGCGTGTATGTGTGTGTGCGTATGTGTGTGTGTGTATGCGTGTATGTGTGTGTGTGTATGTGTGTGTGTGTATGCGTGTATGTGTGTGTGTATGTGTGTGTGTGCGTGTGTGTGTGTGTGTATATGCGTGTATGTGTGTGTGTGTGTGTGTGTGTGTGTGTGTGTACGTTAGCATGTCATGATGCACATTAATAACAGTGGACACTGAGCTGCCTGAGGCTATGTACTCCCTGACTCAGTACAGCCCCTGCTGTAGCGAAGAGTTACAGAGACATGCGTGAGCAATGGAGTCACCTTGGACAAGGGCGGCAGGCTGACACGGGGGGAAGTGTTAATCTGGCCGCTTGTGAAAGTGTGAATATGAGTGTGCACGTGTGAGTGCAGAGACAGGAGCCAGATTCAATTAGGCATGTCCACATCCTTTCCATTGCTCAGCTTTCCAGTATTGGGTGCCGTACATTAAATATTTAATGAAACTTAATATATTTAATTTGTTCTATTTGCTGTACTTGAGTTGAAGTATATTACATGCAAAGTGTTAAGCATATTAAATGTAGCATCTGGTAAATGAATATGAATGAATGATCATAATCTCTCTGACAGCATAGCATGACCTGCACACACTCCACCCCTAAATACTGTCATCCCTGCTATGACAAAAGCAAATAGGACAAATTAAATGGGCTGTAGACTAGACTCGAGACAATAATCTTTTTATTTTCACTCTATTGCACCTTCTGCTCAGGAAAGAGACTTGGCACCAGCGGAGCTGGAAGGTGAGTCTACTACAATGTAATAATAAATGTCATCATAACAGCATTATAGGGAGTAATAACATGCACATTGAGAAGACTGTAGCATGCTGGTCTATTGCTAAGGTAGACTGTGGGTCAGGTCACAGCTGGGGACTGAACACACTGCAGCTCAAACTCAGGGTGTACATTAGGTTATTTAAGTTTGGGCAAAAAGACCTAGTTATTCTCTCTTTCTCTCTGTATGTTCATGACATTATTGACTCAAGTCATAATCTTCCTTGGGCTGAAAAATGGGTCACTGTCTTCTTTAAAAAATGCATTTTTAAGGTCTTCATTCAGCATCTGTAACACACTGAGCTGAGACTATGTTAGCACCCCTAGCACCCTGTAGCCTTCACATTCTCATGTTAATTACATGAAGGGTAACTCCAATTGTTAGTGTGTGTGCATGTGTGGTTATTGTGCTTTCCAGAGTTGAGTGAGGCCTTCAAAGAGTTTGACTATGACCAAGATGGGTACCTGCATTACAAAGACCTGGCAGAGTGCATGAGGACGATGGGATACATGCCCACGGAGATGGAGCTGATTGAGATCATCCAGCAGATCAAGATGAGATGTGAGATAACACATGGGAGTGCATGCCAATGATTAACGCATAAGAGTGTATGTATGTGGGTGTGTGCATGTGTGACCATATCTGCATGCATGCTAACACGTGAATGTGCGCGCGTGCTGTGTGTTAACGGGGAGCCCTGGAGTGTGTGAGTGTGTAAATGATCGATGCATGCGTGGTGGTGATGGAGGTGTGGACACTGGGAGAGAGTGATACTGCTGTGGAGTGACTCAGCCCTGCGGTCTGTGTTGCAGTGGGAGGCCGCATTGACTTTGATGATTTCTGTGACCTTATGGGGCCTCGTATGACGGCTGAGACGGCTCACATGCTCGGAGTCAGAGAGATGAAGTGTGCTTTCAAACAGGTCTGTGCGCTGCTACACGGTGAGCCATGTGTGAATGAGCACGTGCCCCACACATAAAATACCACTGGATGCTTCTAATACTTCAACACAATATACAGAAACATGGCATTGTGGTTTTTGCATTGCGTGCGCATTTCTTATTGATAAGCTCAAACATAAGAAACATAAAAGATTGCTTAGAGAACAAAGAAATTAACAAAGTAAATGTCTCTGTATGTCTATAATAACACAATTTCTCAAATCGATCTGCAAACCAAATTATGCCAATAAATAATCTCTCTCTCTCACCAACATAACACACAGTTTTAAAAAAAGTGTTATTTCTAAGCAATACCACACATGTTTTCCAACATGTGCCACCTAGTTTGCATTCTTGCCCAGGGGGTAACCCGTGTGGGTGGAAAACAGCTGGTATTAAGGCTCCAGGTATCCAGCTATACTATAGTTTTGCCACTGGAAAGCTATGTATGAGGAGTTTTAATAACACTGTGAACGCATGAAGTTAACCAAATACAAATTAAGAGGAATAAATAAAAAATTACCCAAGTCTGGGATTCTATTACCTGGTTCTGCGAGTGACATGAAGTCAAAGGTATATACGTTTGTTTGTCTGTGGTCACATCAAGCTCTCAGTTCTATATTGGTATGGGGTGTGCTTACACCCTGCCAAACCACAGCTTGGTGGGCGGCATCCCTGCCATCTCTCAGTATGCTATTGCTTATCCCACATACTGTAACCCTGTCATTAGGATTCTGTGTTCCTGTCTGTCACCTTGTCAAAGAAGTGATTGTATGCTTGTCTCATTCAGTAATGATGAATATACAATCTGCTCACTCTCTTTCTTCTTCCCTCCCCCTTTCTCTCACCATCACTCTCTCCTTCCCTCCCTCTCTCGGCCATCCAGTTTGACTGTGATGGGGATGGACAGATCACCTTTGAGGATCTGAGGGAAGCAGTGAAGTCACTCCTGGGGGAGAGACTGAAGAAGGGCGAAGTGGAGGAGATCCTCCAGGACATTGACCTCAACGGCGATGGCTATGTTGACTTTGACGGTAAAGACGCTATGGAAACTGTCCTGTCGATCAACCCATCAGTCAGCATAAATATCCATGTATGGATCCACGCAAGCACGCCAAAACACGCACGTGTACTCACGTTTATACACAGAGCTGCATGTGTTGTTCTGTGCATGAAAACATTTTGTATGGATATTTCCACACATGAATACAGAACACAGTTTTTATACATAGATGTAGACACTCTCACACACTTACATGATCACAAACAAAAATTACTCCCCTTGTTACACTGATATATGCTCATCCACTAATAAAATACAGGCACTATTTGTCTTGTCATTATCAGGGCTTGAACCATGACCTCATAAAATTATACCACAGAACCCTGTCGCACTCGGAGCGGCTGTTTCTTGTCTTGCAGATTAAGAGCAGCTGTTCCACTTTTAATAGGTTTTCGGAGGTCTAGTTTCTGAACTGCAGATTTAAACCCCTGCCAGGTTCAACACAAAGGCCTAACACCTTAAATGCTATCATTTTATAGGTAAATCACTTTACCCAAAAAAAGGTAAAGATAAAAATGGCTAAAGGTACACAACTCAGTTATGTGAAAACTAACACCTCCATATGCCTTCATTTGAATGAACATGATATAAGGGAAAATACATCTGTGAAATGAAAAAATGTAAGACTGAGACATTGCAAAGAGCAGGGAGGCATACAGACAGAGAAAGACAGACACACAGATGGGCAGAGTGAGAGTGGACAAACACACAGGTAGAGCAGACAGGGGCAGAAATGGACAGAGAAGGGACTAGTTTCCCCCCCAGTGCACTGACTTTGTATTTCTTCTGTCTGCCCCCAGAGTTCGTCATGATGCTGTCCATCCCATAGCTGCTGTCCTTATGGATGGAGAATAACCATGCCTGAACAACAACTTGATTATTACACTCCCAAAGAAGTGTTCGTGTGTCTGTGTATTTGTGTGTGTGTCCATACACACATATACACAAAAACACACAACACACACACACACACACACACACGTATTTAGAAGGACATGTTTTGTTATAAATCATACAGTGGTAATTGTGAATTGATTTCATCACCATGAATCATTATGACATGATATTAGCTGTATGAAAAAATAAAGAAATAACAAAAAAATATGTTGAGAATATTATTGAAACCTGTGGTTAGAAAAGAACGGTGTTCATGGTCACTTTTTGCCATCTAGTGGCCATTTAGAGCACTACCACTACACATACACCGCTTTCACTGTCACACTTATAGCATAGCATTTGGCTTTTGCATTTAATTTTTCTTTCATGTTTAAAGATGTAGGGATATGAATGTTTCTGCTCTGGTAATTTGACTCTGTTAAAACTCTTCACTCTGCACTCTTTCCTTTCATTATCATGACTTTATGAGCCATATACTGCTCCTCCTGGTGGGGTCTAACACCACAGTGTTCTCATAACATCTAAACATCAGTGAAAAACAACAGCACATCCTTTTCTTACAAGTATGGATACAATTATCTGGTTTAAATATTTTTTAAAGACATTTGGAAAACATTTTTTATGTGAGCACAGCATTTGTGCTGAGGTAAAAGAACATTTACAGAAGCAGTGTTTCATAGAATTCTGTGTCCCAAAGGTGTTCATATTATATATGGTTTAGGCATGGGGTTAGGATAATGCAGAAGTTTGCCTTTCACCAAACTAAAACCTGTGCAGATGTAGGAAAATTAATTATAGATGACTCATGTGACCATCCCTACACTGCAGAAGTGCATAGTTTATCCTCATTGCCCCAAGTTATGGTACCAAGCGGTTTATAGAAAGCAACCCTACCATCAACTCTGTGAAGTTCATGCTCAAAAGGTTTTGTTTTTAACTGGGTCACAGAGGATTAGATTCAGTTCTGTGGTCCGTTTTGAGACTGTTGAATTTATGGTTTTTAGCAATTGTTCTGTTATGTGTGATATGTTCTATTTCTATCAGCGTGCCTTGACTTGCAACCACATTTCCTCTTAAATGATACAGTTTTATTTTTTTTGGCATACTTGTTGGATTACTATCCTGAGCAGGTAACATAACTTTCTGCCTTAATAACTGACATACCCGAAGAAACATATTTTCAGAGAAGAAAGATAATTGTAAATAGTGTTGACATTAATATTAAACTTTTCATATATGTGTACATAGTCAAGCGTGATTTACTCGAAATATTTGTAATTTTTCAATTTGATGTTTGAATCATTTGTTTCTACCATCCGTATAAACATGAGGAAATTGTGTTTCTCCCAGAGGCTGTGTTGAGTATGAGTCCCTTTCAGCAGTGTATTCATGTAAGCGATACCCCTCATCATCTCCTCCTAATTATCTTTATTTCTGTGCACTGTTTGAGCTGCTGCTTGTGTCTCTTGGCTCAGCAGGATGGCTGAGCCATACTGTGCAGTGTTGACAGTCGCCCTTATGAATTATCCTCTGCTAATATTCTTCAACAGCCCCCATCTAAGATTTAGTCCCATACCAAATTTATAACCATGACATCTTTTTGAAAAGTCCCATTAACCATTGACTCCCCTGCATATTTATTGTTTCACAAATCCCTACATTTACGGGGGAAACACCCCAAATCTGGCAACCATGATATTGCTGCTTGCGGTAAAGCACCACAGGAAAGGCCCCCAGGGTCACTGCCATTGTCAGAACGACACAGGCGACCTTGTGCTGGGCACTTAACCCAAATTAACTCCACAAAAAAGTCACCACCCTACTGAGAAACCACAGTGCTGTCTGTAGAAGATGCCCTGGGGTAGGGCCATGCACGCACCTTGCTAACAGTAATTATCTGCTTGAGCTCTTTTAGGCATTGCCTCCTGTGAGAAACCTGCAGACTGTGTGACATGATACCTTACATAGAAATATATTACGGCTATGACATTATGGGTGATTGCACTCCACAGAACTGACTGCTCCCCTCCCTTACAGTGGTTTAAAACATTTTACTACTAACATTGTCCATGACTGGGGTGCTGAACTGTCTCATGGAGTAATTCCAGACTCATTTCCCTGGAACTAGTACGCTTTGTCTCTAGCTTCTGGGAAAGGTAGTTACAGTCTGATATGGTTTTCCTACTACCTAACTGGACCTACTAAGTTGTAGCCAGCCTTATGTTATAGGTATACATTGAAGAAGTAAATGACCACTGTCTGATTAAGAAAGCTCAATTTGAGATAGCTTCTGACATCAGAGAGTCAGCTTGGTTAAGTTTATATATCATGGTTCAGTCCAGCAACTTTTCCTTACAATTAAATTGGCTGAAATTGATATTATTCATTTACAGGCTCAAAATGGTAAAGTAAAACTGTGAAACAATTCTGTACTAAAGAATGATGCATTAAGGCTATGATGAGTGTGTGTTTGTGTGTGTGCGTGTGGTCTCTCAAAGCTGATACAAATGACAGGGCTGCTGTTCAGAAATGACTTTAAACAGGACAAATCCGCTACTAAGCCTGGCATAGTAATATGGTCCAATGAGTCATCTTTCACTCTTCTTTCTCTTTCAACAAAGTTTGGATAAAGTGAAATGAAGCCTTAAACTCACAGTGACTGGGTTATGAACCAATTAAAAATGGAGCTGAACCCGAAATAGTATTGGCAGCCATCTCGTGGGAGCCATCTGGTGGGTGTTGTATTAATTTATGCACAACTTTAAGTGATGCAACTGCAAAAAACTGAAATTAATATGAAACTTGAAACTGTCCATCATGCTGAAAATGGAGCCTTCGCAAACAGGGTGCAAATTAAGTGTTTTTTTTATTGAAAATTGATAACTTAAATATTCCAGCAAAAGCATAAATCTGTCAAAACATATTACAAATGATTTACATACAACAAAGCCATCATATGACATATTTATATGACAGATGATTCAGCAAAATGATGTGGAGATTACATCAAAAAATTATCCTGGTAGAAGTAGAATGCAGAACGTAAAATGTGTGTAAGGCAAAGATGATCAGAAGACACGCAACAGTAACATAGCACTACAACCTCCCTTCTCAAAAGACATTTCTTGGAAAACAAATGTGGCGTTTTCTCAAAAGGAGAAACCTTCAGGTCTTTAGGTGGTGAAATGTGGTTTGTGTCTTCCACTGTCTAGGACTAAATGAATGTGGGAGGGGATGTTTGGCTTTTTGAGGAAACACAGTGTGGGACTTGTATAGTCTCGCATCAACGGCACTGCAAAAAAAAAAAAAAAAAAGAAAAACAAAGACAAGGATTCGGAGATCAGCTGGACTCAACTCTTTTCATGAGGTCCGCTGTTAGGAAGTTCTAGAATTTCCCGCCAAGCTGTGCTGGCTTCAGCTGTGTGAGGGAACATGGAAGTGGACCCACGGCGCCGCTAGGCCGTACTGCCCTTTTTACTCAATCTACAAATAACGTTTTCTACATTCGTAAAATATTGTGCATCTCAATACATTAGTATCCTGTGCCACCACGCTAAGGTGGGGCGCTTGTGCGCACCTGTCTTGGAAGTGGCAGACTTTTTTTTGTCGGGCAAGTAAAACACAGTTAGTATGACTGTAGCTGTGAAACAGCCCGAAATCCTGCCTGCATTTTATTCAGCATTCTGGATTTCATTTACACAATTGAACTTATCAGCTTGAAGCCAATGCAGCCAATACTATTGATTCCGTCTCAATCCTATGTTCAGACAGCATCAGAAGTCTGGATCTCACTCTTTCGGAAGCTCTGTAAAAAAATACTTTACCAATCCCATTAACAACACCTGCCATAAAACTGTTATATTTAATACAATGATTCAGTAGTTACTCACATTACCCAGTCACCTCAAAAATGTCCCAAAAAATGTATACCCTGTAATAAAGTGAAAATGATCTTTATATGATTTTTTCGGCAGATGATAATATGCAGGTCCTATTTTTAAAATATTGTACCTGCTGACTTCTCCTGCATCAGCTATGTAAAAAGGGTAAACTTGACACTTTACTTGGACATGGTTGGCTTCAAACATTTGAATGGAGAAGGCAATTGGGAGAAATTCTGTCCCTGTGTTGAGACCTTTTTAATCCCAAAAAATATTGGGAAGTGACTTGTATCAGATATAACCAATTTTACAGCATGTGACTGGAGAGGCCTTTTCTGTGGACCTCTGTCACAGGCACTGAGGTGCTGTGAGGGAGGGGCCTGCTTAGGATGTGGGCGGGGCAGGGAGATAAGGCTTGTGGGTGGAGCATGGGCAGAGCTGCATGGGAAATGGCTGAGGGGGGGCAGACTGTGGGTAAGGGAGGCCCAGGGAGAGGTGGAAGGGCAACAGGTCATGGGCAGAGTAGAAAAGAGTCTATAGGTGGGGCAAATTTTAGGCTGTATCGCAACCAGAAGGCAGCTGCCGATGTAGGCGTGATTCTAAGGCATTTGAGCAATTTTGTACACTTGTCCTGGATAAAATGTACATTGTAATTTTCTTACATTCCAGTAATAGATTGAATTTTTAAACAGGCTTTTTGCAAAGAATAACTGCCATACTAGCTCACAGATTGCTGAAAAAGAGCTTTTGCTGTCAGGCCATAGGCCCTCAGGTATGACTTCTGTACACTGATCTTGTGTGCAGTGCTCAAACACTGGCTCCTGCCATCCTATCTCTCTCAGATGCACTGCCTTTTGAGGTGCCTTTTCTGTTAGCACTTTGCCTTCAGAGGAGGCTGCCTTTGAGGAGTTCAGGCAGCAGGCAGCTGCTTTCCCATTGTGAGGCAGGCTTTGGGTGGGGTAGGCTTTGGTCAGGGTGGAGCAGGGTGGAGTGGGGTGGGTTTTGGGCAGGGTGGAGTAGTTAGGGTACTGAGGGATGTGGGCAGGGCTACTCGTTGGGGATGCTTTGCAGGTAGGTGAGGATGTGCTGGATCTTCAGCAGCCTCTCCCTCAGGGACATCATGGACAGCACCGACAGCTGGTACCGCGGGTCCACAGGAAGCACGGCCAGGAGCCACCAGCAGCACGCCGGCCCATTTGGAGTGGCCTGGACACACACACACACACACACACACACACACACACACACACACACACACACACACACACACACACACACACACACACACACACACACACACAAAGACACACACACCTCCATTAACCTAACCCTGACTGTTTCCAGTTGTGGAAAAAAAATCATTATTTCCTGTTCATGCACATAGCCTGATTACGTAGGGAATCAGTTCAGGTGATCAGCCTAATTAAACAGAACAGCAGCAGTTCCTAACCCACATCTCCACGGCCTGTGCAGAGACTTTTCCTGTTTCCCAAGCGCTGCACTTACCTGGATGTCAGCCTCTTTCTCTGGCATGGGGCCAAAGTGCTGCAGGATCTGGCAGCGGAATCGGTTTTTTAGGTTGTGGAACCAGGTGCGGGCCTGCTCATAAACCTGATCATGGAGCTCCTGCAGTTTGGACAGCTCCTCCACATCCTGCACCTGCAAACCACACAAACTGGAGAAGCTGAAAACATTGCCATGAGAAGCAACAAGCTTACAGGATTACTCTATTTTATGAAAACAGATCAGCTAGGTTCTGAGTTGAGCTTACAGATTTTATTATTACTTTATATTTATTTATTTATTATTTAGCTTGCTCTACACATTACCTGCTTCACACTCCACTGCTCAACAATTTAGTCTATAAGAAGTTCAGAAAGAAACCTGCAAGCTTTTGGTTTAAAGCCTGTTTCCTTCCTGAAGCTTTGGTGGAGTGAGAGTGGCAGGCTAATCACTCCTCTCACCCGCACATCCTCCAGGTACTGGATGTCAGCGATAGAGTACCCGTCCTTCATGCCACGCTCCAGAACACGGAACCGCTTCCGACCGACCGTGTCCACGACTGAGCGGCCGTCTGGCAGGAAGTGCACGTTCCGGATCAGCAGCATGCAGCCGTAATCCGCAAACCTGCTGGAACCAACACAATCAGCACACACACGCACCCGCAGAACACACAACACACACTCAGCATACACATAACACACAATACACACAGCATAAACACACCCGAACACCTGAACAAACACAGAAAAAAAAACACACTTCACATACACACACAAACTCCACACACACAACCACAGAACAAACACAGCTTACATGTATACATACTCAAACAAAAGAATTTATACACATACACCTCCTTCCTCCATACATGCAGAAACATACATACACACACACACACACACACACGCACAGAGACGCACCCTTTGCGCGGGTCATTGATGCACATCCCAAACTGCTTGGTTCCAGTTTCCATGCACCTGCGGATCATGAGCCGGTATCGGGGCTCAAAGACGTGCAGCGGACACGGCACAGTGGGGTATGCCATAGTGCACACGAAGATGGGCACGTTCTTCGTCAGACTGAGGGAGGAGAACAGACAGAGCTGGGAATCAAGAAAATGCACCAGAAAGAGACTTTGCTATTTAATCAAGACAAACTTAAATTATTCTGCATTAAATTACACCAACCCCGTCAGGGACAATCGCTGACAGACTACCTGGAAGACTTGGCATAGGCTGTCTACCTCTCCCACTGACTCCTACGTCTATATTCCCATATTTTGCCAACTATTCTCTGAACGGCTGCTTCAAACTTGAGTCTTACCTACTCAACATCGTGATTAGTCACAACCGAAAACTGATTGCTGGTTTAGTAGCAAAGAACATGAAACAGGCCGCCATTATGCCACCATGGACACAATAGTTCAGGAAATGAGGCTGTACTTCTGCTAACAGCTGTGAGGCAAAGCCTGCCCTCTAGTGGCTATAGGCAGAATACTTAATCTAAACTTCAAGTATAAATGTGGTTCAATTGGTTCACCCACTCCAGCCATTTTTAATTTTTCTGTTCTTGTGTTCAGATTGCTGGAGTTCAATTCTGTAAAGACTAACTTTTGTTAAGTAACAATTACAATCATTATATGTCCCATATCTTTAACATGTGAGTGAGTGAAGCTGCTGTGGACATAGGGACTTGGCCTGGGCCCCCAAGAGCTTCCAGTGGACCCCAGTGGACACCCTTGTGTGTCTGGGGAGGCTTACTCTGAGAGCTCCTTTGTCTCCTCAGTATGACTCTTCTGTCTTTCCAAATACTCTTCCATCAAGCACTGCCTGATCACCTTCTCCAGAACATCTGTGATGTTGTACTTCCTACATGCCAGGTACTGCAATGACATATACACAAACAGACACTATCACATCCTCAAGGACGGGCAGTTACACTGTACTTTGTGGATGCTAAGAAGAGAGAGGTACACAATACAAATACAGGTACACAATACAAACACACAGTGACTGCTGGAGGATACTCAGGCGAAACTTGGTGCTGTACATTATGACTGTGCTACTTCCGCAACTGTATGCCCATGATCATTAATGGCTGCTATGTGATTTTAGTTTTAGCACTGCGGACTGACAGTCCGGCATGGATTTCACTTCGATTACTAACACTTAACGGACAACTTCACTTTTCCCACCAGCAGCAACTGCTGTGTGACAACTGACACACACTAGACACCAGTACTGTCAGGTGAAAGTAAATTGTTCAGAATCACAAACTAAGTCCATATCACACTCTATCATGGCACGGTCATAAAATGTCACAAGATTTTCTACTTCTTTGAGGCTCTCTTTGCAAAGTGGACACTGAGGCGTGTGGTCCAGGCAGCGCTCCAGACAGCTTTTGCAGAAGGTGTGTCCGCAGGGTGTGGTCACAGGCTCATAGAATAACCTGAGAGAGGAGAGAGAGATGAGGTCAGTGGGATTCTTGCCCCTCAGTTACATGACTGGAAAGGAAAACCACAGCTGGACCTGTCACAGCCACTCCATCATCCCCAGATCGTCTTAATTTGAGCATTAGATTGCACTGTCATACGTTGCCATCCTACTATCAAGGCAATTTTTAATACAAAGAAAATATGTAATAATTAGAATGTGAAGTGCATTTTGAGCAGTTTGACTGTCTATGTGAACACAAGTTTCCAAAAAAATGTAGGGGAAAAAAAAAAAAAAAAAAGAGTCTGGCTGTCTAGTCCTTACTGCTGTAGAACAGGTTCTTTTCTAACTCAAACAGAACCATTTTTCCTGCTTTCTGAAGCAAGACGATGACAGAGAGGGGCCGGCAGTCCACGCTGATGAGTGAACGATTGGGTCGTTTTGTTTCTAGTGGAGGGTCTTTCCTATTGCAGCAGCTCTAGGTGATGTTATGCTGGAGGTCATTTAAAGACCTTCCTCTTTTCCTGAGTTTCAGCACGTTTTAACCCAGCTTAGAATTGCTGTACCCTGCAGTCAGACCAAACAGCTGCTCTGTCATTTAATATTTGCTACATCATTTATTCATTTGACAAGCACATTTCCACTGCCTATTTGTCACATAAGCTCTTTATCAACAAAAGAGAAGAAAACTACCTCAAGCAAGTGTAAACCTGCGGAAATCTGTCATTTCCATTCAGCTTTTCTAATTAGACGATGTGCATAAAATGCTTGGCTTTGTGTTCCCCACAGCACATGAACTTTTCAAAAACAGAGAGAGGGATGAGACACTGTTTCAGAGTGTACATAAAACCTAGTGAGCTTGAAGTGTTACTGACACTCCTTCGCCAACGGCTGCATCATTTCAATGAGCAGCCATTGACAACATGGATTTAGGCCTAGTCACAAAGCTAAATTAGCAAAAACATTAAAGGCATAGAATGAACCAAAACAGATCATTAAAATGTTAATCACAATTATTTGTATGAAAATTAATTGCCAGCTAAAATTTCATGATTGTGAGGGGCCTAGCTGCTGAACGATGACAAATCACTCACAGACACGTCTCAGGCTGTAAGGTAGCTCTTAAGCCAATCAGTCCCACTGAACCGACTCATGAGGACCCACAGACTGATCTCTCCCACGCATGTACTGGCCTGTGTGCTTGCACTACCTCAGTACGAACACACACTCATAATGTCCTTACCTCATGCAGAGAGAGCACTCAAAGTCATTGGCCTCCAGCAACTCCAGAGGAATGGCCTTGCAGGCTGTGCTGGCACATTGGGAATCCCCCACAGATTCTGTGGCAGGGAGAGCAGAGTCAGAAAGGAGGAGCATGGGGTTAGAGAAGTGTCTCTGTGGATGCACCTGGGGGAGAGGGGGGCGGGGCATAGGAGGAACTGTTCATGCATGGCATCTCCTCTGCAGGAGGACACTGAAATCAGTCTTCTAATCACTAGAGCTGTGACATTCCAATCTGATACATCATGAATATTCATGAAGGGGCATGACCAACTGTAATATGGATACCAGCCAGAATCTCCTGCTACTAGAAGGCAGAGAGGAACGAAAAAAAAAAAAAAAAACACAGAATTTGACTGTCTGGCTAGTCGCTGGACAGTTTATGGAATCTGTCATGGTACATCCCGTGAGGGAGGAGCTATGGATGTGGTTGTGACTCACCTGCTTGTTTCTTTAGTTTGTTTCCTACGCTGTGGACAAGTGAAGAGCCTATTTCAGATATGGAGAGCTTCCTCTTCAGGAACACCCCTTTCTCCTGGCCGCCCAGCTGGGGTGCTGAGCACACCCTCTTCAGCCCCTCGTCCCTGGCTGGGCCATCGAGGGGCCTGTTGCCTCTCAGTGAGTGGGCGCGGTTCAGACTCCTCCTGTCTGGGCTTTCCACCTGGCTTGTACCACCATGCTCCTGAGAGGACAGATATGGGACATTCAACAATCACACACCGACGATCTATTACAACAACCTGCATCATGTAAAGTAGCTGAACTTACGCTCTGGAAGAGGGTTAGTGTTTTACAGAGCAGTAAATGGTCGTACCTCTTCAACATCTGGGTGGGGGCGTGGCGAGGCAGCCTGGATTTGGGTGTCGGATTGGGCATCTCCCAAAAATGTCTTGCTCCGAGCATGAGTGGAGGAGTTCTGGACTGTCTCTCGTAGGCCCACCTTTACATTCTCCTCAGTGGGAGACAGCAGCTGGTAAAGAATCTGCCAAAGGAGAGAGGGGCAGGGCTAATGTTACAAACTGATGCAAGTTCTGCTATCATTGGTTGATTGAAGGAGGGTACAGCCTAACTTTTACCAGGGAACCAGCCTTTGAAGCTAGCAATCAGATTGTGATCAGGTCCGCAGAAAACAACCGGACAATCAGACTCCCCACACAATCTCCAGCTTTTCACTAATGCTGAGTATCTGCTTATACATCGACATGACCTGCCATTGCCCTGGCTCCACCGGTCAGGTTTAAGACTGTCTCACACTGAAGAGTTTCCCAGGTCTAACAGCTGTAACCTCAGCAAATTCATGATTAACTTAAATCTTCAATTTCAGTATTGACGGATCAAACATGTCTGTTCAGCCTGGTTAAGATAGGCCTAAGACTGCTCAGTGGAGACAAGGAAATATTAATTAATTGTGCTTTATAACAATGACTGAACCGCTTTTCATGAATGCTGTTTTTTTTATTTTGTTTGCCATTGTGATTATGTTGGCCTCACTAGCGAGTACTACTGCATTATAGGAAAAACCACAGGGCTTTCCAGGAACTTGTACTTCATCTCATAGGCGTAACATTGTAAATCATTAGTCACAAGATGCAATCTATTTATATAAAGGCATGTCATTTCATAACAGATTCCTGATGGAAGAATTTATAGGAGGAGGTGAGGATACATGCTCTGTTCAGCTTTTAGTTTAGCAAGTTGGAATACTTACGGAGGGAGAAACATATAAAAAGTGTCCACACAATGCAAGTCCTTAGCTTTCACACTAGTGAATATGAAAAATCAACCTTCTTAAAAGGAGAGAACATACACTCCATATATTTCCACACATATGAACTTCATACATAAGTAATAATAACAATACATGTGATTTATGCAACACTTCACAGGGCAGAGATACATAATAGTTCAGAGGACGGTCATGAAATTCCTGAGGGAGCACATAATCTCTTAAAATCTCTGCCTCACCTTTTCCACCTCCTTCCTGGCGAGTGTGAAGTGTTTGTCCAGAGCCAGGCAGTGCAGGAGCACCTGCAGGGCCTCATCCACCTGGCCCATCTCCTGCAGGAGCATACCTTTCCTGAAGTGAGCCTGGAGAGGAGAGGGAAGGGACGGGTTATGGACAGAATGTGTGCCGTTTCATTCCCACCGACAATTAGAAACCGCAAACTTCACATTTAAGACACCTCACACGTCACTCTTCAAACAGAGCTTCACAGTAATGTATAAACGGAAAATCAAATTCATTTCTGTAAAGATCAAAATGACCTCCTGTGCAACATTGTAAGGGCACACAAGTTGTTTCTTAGGTGGATTACTTTTAAATGTACAGAACTATGCACAAGTCAACATGACCAATTCAAAGAAAAAGAAAACATTTCCTCAAAGAAACATGATGACCTTATCAATGCCCAGCTCTCACCATTAACTAAGCTACATTTCCACTAGGGGGCAGTGTGTGCTGGAGACCCACCTCTGGCCAGTTAGCTGAGCTCATGCATAGCATCTCCAGGTCGCTGAGGGCACATTTGTACTTTCCAAGGCCGGCAAGAGCCTCTGCCCTGCAAGTGCGTGCTAAAACATTACTGGGATCTGTGTCACAGAGAGAGAAAGATTGAGATGAAGGAGGTGAGAGGAAGAAAGAGAAAGAGGGTGAGAAGGAGGGCATGGCAGTGAAGGGAAATAAGGTGAGAGGAAAGGATGAGGATGTAAGATAGAGAGAGAAAAAGACAGAGGGAGAGAGAGAAGCAGAAGAGAGATGGGGGAGGGAGGGAAGGTAAGAACAGATAAAAGTGAGATGCTGGAAGAAAAAGCTTAGATAAAGCAGGTCTTTCCAGCTCCACTAGAAACTGAACACTGCAGGCATATTCTTTTAGCCTTTCTTAACTGCGCTGTTCTTTCTACAGCAGAGAGCACAGTGACAAAAAATAACACAAGATCTGAAACGGCAATCACACACTGCTAGCTCAACAGACCTGAAATCCATTGAAACTGGCCATTAGTGCTGTGAACATGTTCCAGGAGGGATATTTACTGTAAAATGATCACATGACTTTAGAATCTTTTAGTTAATAAATACTCATGATTTTGATATTCACTGCCAGGTTTGTGAGAATGTACCTGGCACAATGAGCAGTTCACATGGTTTATTCTCACAACTACTTGGTGCACTGATAATACAGAGGTCTAATTAATAAAGAACACAAATGACATGCTTCATTTGGTTGTGAGAAGCCATTTTAACAATGACTTACAAGGCACATAGAGATTTTTCACTCATCTTTTGTGTTTTTCTTTCTCTTTCACATCACAATGGGGCTAAACTGATCAACCTCATGCAGCTACCCAGAGGCCCCAAAGTTTTCACAGCTTTAAAGAAACTCCATTACACTGACACTACATTTCAAAAATCTTGAATGTTTGCTTCACACGATTTCATAAAAAGTTGTCTGCTGCACTATGGGTACATTCTGTGTCATACATTTGCAAAGGCTTCGTTGTACAGTTAGGATTACCATTTGACATTTCAAGCACTTAATCGAATTTTCTGTTTGACCTTGTTTAGGTTTTCCCACTTCCAAAGTAGAATAATCAACATTTTACAACATCTGCAAAATGCACTTGAGCTGAGGTGGCAGAGGCCAAAGATGTCACCCTGCTCCAGATAAGAGTACCTCCCTTAAAATGTTTCATAACTGCGGGAGCACCGCAGTCATGTGTATGCTAAGTCAGTACTGCAAACTTCAGCTTCCAGGTTGACCTATATTTGGCATGTCTGTAACATAAGAGAGGTGTCCTCTAACCTGCCTGATGCTAATGACAGGGTCCAACATGCCTGTCCTGCATAAATATAAAAAGAATAAAAACTTATATTAAAGAGAAAAGCATCTGCTGGTGAAAACCCATAGCTGACCTCAAGCTAAAGTAGGTGAGTTGAAATACTTGTTTAAAATACCCAGGCAGAGCCATCCCACATTCCTGTGAATAGGTCAGGCTCATTGCCAAGTCATATGTTTGAATCTTCACAAAGGCAGACAAGGCCACTTGACAGTAATCTAGTTTATAGGGCCATGATAAAGTGAATAAACAACACTGCCTTAAACCCTGGTCAAAGCTGCCAGCCAGAAATGCAGACAAAAATGTGCTCAAAACACACAGACAGCTAGCAATGTGTCTTTCACGCTAGAGCTTACCCACAGCTATGGAGGGTCAATGAGAACATCTCAGTCATAACTGACCTGGGTCAAATACAGGTCAGTGGAAATGCTTCAGGTATATCTGATCAACAGCTAACACGGTTTAGGTTAAATCCCTCCGGTTTGCCTCTAGTAGAGGTTATTTATGGCTAAGTTAAGTCAGGGGAAAAACTGATATATATATATATATATATATATATATATATATATATATATATATATATATATATATATATATATGAATAAAAGCAGCAGAGAGGCATTCCCTGGCAGGATATTTGCCATACTGTAAATCTCTACCTCAGCTAAATGTGCACAGTCAAAAATACAGCTAAATGTGCCAAGTGCAGATCAAAAATACACAGATCCTGGACAGTAATGACAAATTGCCATTACAGTTTGAAAATGTGCAATGATGGAGTAAATAAACAAGGTACAACACACAGATGGATTCAGTATCTACCCAGCTTCATTACCACACAGTGTGGAACCTGTCAGATGTGGTAAGTGTCCTTACGGAGAGCTATGCTGAACAAATTGCTTAACAATAAGGTAAGCATGTGCCTGGAGAGAGATCACTCATACTCATCTCACTTATTACCTTCACCTGGGTGCAGGAGCTCAAATGCCATTGCCACAAAGGCACATCCTAATTAAATATTAAGGAAAACGGCACACCAGAGTTCTCAACCTGGAGGTTACAAAACGTGAACTACAATGACTTCACTTACACAATGCTCTCCATGTGCGCATGCGTCCTTATTACATAACAGGGTCACACAGGGTGAACGCACATGCGCTGTTAGTAGATTTATTTTGTAACGGATGTTCGGCGCTCCCCGATAGCAAAATGTTGGTCAGTAGAGCTCGCAGACATACCTGTACTACTAGGAACTATACCGCTGCCAAGCAAGCCGAAGTTATTCCGTAACATTTACTATAATTGAAAGATTTTTTTACAGTATCATTCATATTAAATAACCACCCTACAAAGCTGACTATGGCCAGAAAGCTAGCGGAACATTTATCACTCACACGCTTAAAACCCTCACCTGATTCAATCACATTATTGGCTAACGTCACCGCCTCTTCAAATAGTTTTCTCTTCAACAAAATTTCGATTTCAGTTATTAATTTACATCTCTTAGTGTCATCTGGGAAACACTTTTCTATTAAGTTGCAAAGAACCACATTAGGTCTCAGCTCCCTGGACAAATTGACAACGACATCCTCGCCGCAAAGCTTGCATTTGGAGAACAGGTCGCGTTGTAAACATCGCTTGCAGTAAGAATGCCCACAGACAATTGTCACTGGTTCGCCGAAAAATTTGAAACAACCCGGACAGTTAAAAACATCGCTTGCGTTGTCCTCGCTGTTTTTTGATGTGAAGGTGGGCTGAGCAGCCGGTTCCCCTCCAACCTTCTTTCTGAAACTCCGCAGTATACAGTCCAGTAAAGTGCTTAGCTGATCCGGCCTGACACTCCCGTATCTCAGGGCCATTAAAAACACATCAAGGGCCTCTTTAAGACGGTTTTCTGATGCCAGTGCATCAGCCCTTTGCAAAAGAAGTGTCTGATGGTCTACATTGTCTCCAACCCTTTCGCTGTCAGAATCTATGAAGAATCCTAGCTTTTCCTCAAGGATCTCCTCTGCGTCGGAATTTGGAACAGACATAGTTTAAGTGACACAAATATGTGTCAAGTATCTTTAATCAAAATAAGTTAAACATTTCTGAGTGCTTTGGCCTACGAACACATACAGTTTTTCTGGAAGGACTTAAGCAGACAATATCTTCCCCGCACGTTTGTTATATAAAACATATCACGTGACCGACAGTCGTGCCCTCTGATTGGTTAAAGGATCTGGATTACAAAACCTCTATATAGAAGTTTCGTAACTATTTAAGCGGAAGCACTGACCCACTGACTGTCCTGAGAAATAGCAAGAGCCGAAAGCAGTTTGGCATGGCTACTGAAATACATGCAATTTAAGTCACACAATGAAAAATCAGCATTGCGGACGCGAATCGTGTTACAGCCAGAATTCGGTGTGCTTTGAACCATGGAGGAAAATTACATAGGTCTCGGGAACCTCTTCGCTTTAACAAAAATGCTTACATAAGCAGCCGCACGCTTACTAATTAGTCAAATGTCTGCACGGTTAATAGTGTAAGCGTTTATCGATGCGGGAAACGCCAACGTTTCTGCACTTTGTTAATTGAGGTTGGTGATACGTGCAGTGTAGCCTCGGGTCCACACACAAAATTCAATGGGTTGATATTTGATGTGATCTTTTGTGCATACAGAAGATTTAAATCATAATAATTATTATTTTTCATACGTTATAATAAGGTCGTAATTGTATAATTAGTTAAATTTTTGTTCTGATTGCCAAACTATTTCTGTCCTCAGTTTGTCTACAGGGACACCTGGGAAAAACTGCTTAAAACTAAGCTTGACCATGCAGATTGGTATTCTAGTCAATATTTGCTCTGGGCCCCATACATGATTCTTGTGGAAAGTTGCAAATCTCCTGGCCTCCAAAGTTGGGTGAAGGTAAGCACGCTCACAGGAATTGGAAAGGAAGTTATGCAAGTGATTTTTCAGGTACTTAACCTATCACAAATCCTGAAGAAATCTGAAGTTCTGTCTAAGAAGGAAATTGATTTGCATTTTGGAAAGGTTATTACAGGACTTGGAACTAATCTGGGGGAAATGCACACAGTTAACACTGACCCTCTTATCACAGCTCCAAGAACTTTGCTGCCTCATATTATCTCTCACACTGATGTAACATGGGCAACTAATTGGATCAGGTTTTGAATCTTCAACCATTGTAACTGAAAACAAGTCTTGGCTACAAGTGGGATTCCACAGCTAAAACACCGTGGTCCATTCTGCAATTCACATTTTCATCATGTGATTCTGGTACAGATGCCAGGATGTTGATGTTGTGGATGCTGTGGATGCAAAAGGCTGTGGCTACCACAATGAACTTTAACTTTAACGAAGATTAACTTGGGTAAGGCACGCATAACTGTCAGAATGAGGGGTTGATGGTTCTTGGTGACATGCCACCAGAGTTTTTGAGTGCTGTAGGCAGGTAACTGCACACAGAGTAGTGCACCCCACAGCTCCCTTCAGTAGCACACATGGGACTTTTTGCTCCACACTTCCTAGAGGACAGTGAAATCAGCACTCAGATATTCATGGTTTAATTAGATTGGTTGGAATTTTTAAGTGTGAGCAATTTAAATAAATACTTAAAATGTAAGTGTGCAGCCAAACAAACTACACAGTTTTGTTCACACTTCAGTGAGCACAACAAAATCATGTGTTTTTTTCTTCCCAGGTGTGCAAGGGTTTCTTTTACTTTTGTAATCTTGTTACTTAAAGCCTTATATCACAACACCCACAGGACATGGGCTGTGACAGAGCGCAGTGGTGCGGGATGAGCTGAAGGTGTGCCCCATGCTGATATGAGTGATTGCAGATTTAGTTCTGCATGTTGAGTTGACTCAGTACATACTCAGCCTATTTTCTGGGAAACCTCCTGGAGTCTCAGTGCATTTTTTTTTTATTTACTACAGTGACACACATGACCCTAATATTGCTACAAGCTAGCTATGACAGCTGGATAATAGTAATGGTTTTCCCCCTTGTATGTGTCCAAATGTATGCTTCTCAAACCCTCATGTAATGTGCCCTGCAATTATGTGTCATGTGACCGGTCATATAATGTATCATGTAACTTGGTTTCATAACTGACTTTCTATGCTTTCATGCTTACTGTGTGTTTCTGAACTTGGCTCTTAAACCCATCCCGCCCCCTCCCCTCCCCCTCCCCCTCCCCCTCCCCCTCCCCCAGACTTGCATACGCTCCATACGCACTGTTGCAGTAGTGAGAATATTTAGTCAAGCAGTTTTAGATGTTAATGTCCTTGTTTAGCATTAAGCATAGTGAATACTAAAGAAGGTGTCATTACATGTTAGACCTGCTCACTTATGCAAAAAATAAAATTGATTTAATTAAAGTTCATTTATTAATTACTGTCAAGGATATTAATTCCTATTAAATGGCATAATGTATTGTTAGAAAAAATAAATTTCATGTTGTCAGCTTTGAAGTATTTCCCTGGTCTGTTTCACTATGTACTTCTTTGTAGTTTCATTTCATCCAGGCCAACAGCTTTTCTCCTCTTTGTAAATTTAAAGTCTTATTCATGCTTCTCTCACTGCAAATGCTCAGTTGACAGTAGCAAGGAAAAAAACATTAGGATTACAGTATGAGACAACGTAAATGGTCATGTAAATGTGTGCATATACATGTATTTGTATCATTATGTAATGGGTGTGTGCTCTGTACTGTGAGAATACGAGGAGCACACTGCTCAGTCCTCATGTCTGCCTTCTGTGGATTGGTGGAAGTTCGCTGTTAAGAGGGGGGTAGATTTCTGTTGATACCCAGCAATTACTCGATCAATTAAAAAGCAGTTTATTTCACAGTTAATGCATCTCACCCGTTTCTTAGCACTGTGTACTTTTTCCAAAGACAAGAGTGAATATTACTGCTCTAGAGAGTACCAGCACTGTGTCAAGACTTGTCTCACACACCATGAGGATCTCAGTTTCATCTATGTTGCGTGGCAAGCTGTTTAAATCTTAAGAAGTCTTTGGAGAGAAAAAAGTCTTTTGCTCATATTGTTGATCCTGGTTTTGAAAGAAAGCACTAACTTGAGGCAGACCTCGTGGTCACGCCCTGCTATGCTTCAGCACTGTGTGATGGGGAGGGAGCTGGCCGGTGGGCTCCACTGTGCTTCAGCAGCAGGAACAGTGGCCTGTAAGGGCAGCCTGACTGGGTGCAATGCATAGGTGTCATTTATGCTGGGAATCTGTCCCCACCACTTTTTATCATGGCCCATTTCGTCCTCACCAGTTTTTGAAATCCTATAGTTGAAACTGTTTCTGTTTCGTTGTCCCCAGCACTTTTCAAAACAAATTGATGCCCATAGTGGTATGAGCACTGCCCCAATTAAAAATGTAACAGCTCTCAAGCAACTTGACACATTTGATTCTGGCTTATGAAAAAGTTTTTTTTTCTACTGCAGGGTTCAATATAAAAGGCATGTGACATGGGAACACACTTTGGGCCATTCTCTTCTGTCTCAGAAAAGAGTAATAAAACCCATCTAATATCTTAGAAAAGACAATGTTTTCCTCACAAAATTGGAATAACCAGTTGTACCTCAACAAATCTCTGAAGAGCCCCACCCACATCTGTGCAGGAAGTGCTATATAGCCCCACCCACAACGGGAAGAACTGTAGTTTTCTCTGGCCAAGGCCAGCTGTTCATGTTATGTCACTGCCATGCGTCAATACAAGGTGGCTGTGCCATAGTGGTAAAAGAGCAAACTGTACTTATTTCTTCAGTGTGGCTACATTTATAGTGTAGTAGTAGATGTAGAGGCATGGCTCATTGTAAATTTCAATTCATAGAAACACTTTCACTTTGTCAAGTCCTTCATTTCCCCTGTACACCCTCACACACACAGGGTGATGTCAACTGTGCTGCACTACCACACACTCACCAGTCACAGTCAGCCTCACACCTGTGCAGCTTAAGATATGAGGTCCAGCTGACTGAGCCTCTCCAGCACCAAAAGTTAAATGAGCAACATGAAACATATATGCAGGACATGCACTAACATGTCATTTTCAGAGGGAGCTAAAACCTAAAAGCTTCTTGAAAAGTGGATCTACCATAAGTGATGAATGAGCAAATTTACAAAACACAGCAATAACAGGTAAACCAAATCTAAATGTAGTCTAAGAAAATAAATATATTTTTCTTGGCTTACAGTGACATCTTGTGGGCAGTTGTGGTAATATTTCAATGCATACAAACAAGTACAATGAACATTATGACAAGAATAATCGCACCCATTCACTGCATTGCATTGTTGTTGTTTTTTTAACTGTTAAAAGTACAATACTTGTAAAAGGGAAGAACTCTGAATTAGAGACATTTTGTATGGGGTTGGACAGGCAGACAGGAAAACAGTCTAAGGAATGATCATAAATGAAAAAGTGGACAGCTTTTGAACCATGTCATAAACAGAGAAACTATCAGGTCCATCCCACTCTGTCTGCTTGGGACCATCCCTATGTGTTCAGCCCTTTGAATCCAGCTGATGAATTTTGCATTGTAAATTACTTTTAGCACTCTGTGTAATAAATTACTATTACATTTTCTAACACAGAGAAGCAATTATCCATTAATAACATTAATAAAGACCAGAAAATGCTGTTACCAAACCTCAGACTTTAGGAGAAGGACCTATCCTGTCTTCTTTTTCACAATTTTTAATTTATTCATGTCATAAGCTAATAAACAAATTTACCTGCCTGACCATTGTACACAGAACAGCTTGGTTTACAGGGATTTGGCTTGGGGAAGGGGGGCTGATGTTTGGTTGAAGGGTTACAGTAACATTGCTGGATGGAATTGTCTTTTGTGTTCAGATTTTCTTGTTGAAAATCTATTTCAAAGTAATGTAAGTGTTTAAGTCTAAGTAATTACTTTAAATTGCAATAATAATAGTATGCAAGAGAAATGAGAGAGACAATGGGAAAACTTATCTGCTGCACAGAGCAGCACACAGCACAACAAATCAATATCTGTGAACAGTGCTTCATTACCACCACCCCCCCAACCCGGTTTTGTTGTAATTTAAATGCACTCCATGTTTATGATGTTCTTGACCCACTGGTCTGTATTAATTTAAATGCTGGCATCTTAATCTTCCTTCCTGAGACAATGTTATTCATCCAGGCTTTATTTTCCATGTCCAATGTGTCCTAACACATGTCTGCCAGGATGCATATTAACAGCCCGTCCTGGCCTCCTATAAATAACGCCAGTATTGTAATAACAGCACCTGCTGTGCTGCATGTGAAGCACTATTTATATCAGCTCAACGCAACTCAGCTCCTACATCCTTACAGCATAATGGAGCCCACCGGATTACACTGGGTCTCCATTGTGATTTCTACAGATGCTTCTTATGCAAAAGCCTCAGTTGTTTACTTTGGACAGGTGGGGACTGTGCTGGGTGATGTGGACAGCATATGGGACAGACCTTCTTAAACTCTGGATGACCACTCACAAGAAAAATAGTGTGTTTGTGTTGTGTATGATACATTGCCCCTATGCTATTGAATCTGCCTTTTTAAGTCACATGTATGAGAAAATCACATATAAAGTGCACACACACACTTTGACAAGAGTTTAAAATGCACCACTTCTCACCCAAGTGACAAGGTCAGTAAAAGATGAGAGGCTAAACAATAAGAGAGTGACTACAAGCATCTAAAGGAATAGCCAATAACACTATAAATGAAGTGCACGGCAGATCAGACTCAGTCAAATCAGTCAGGTACTAAGCTGCGTGAACGTAAGTATGAATAACTTGACACAATTCTATGGTACCATTCAACATTCCAATAAAATGGAGGGCAATATAGTCATGTGGGTCAAATAAACATAGCTCTTTAGCTGTATACAGTAGTTCCCAAGGCTGCTGGGATTGAAGATTGGCCAAAGATGGTAGAAGATCATCAGCTAAAGCAGGTGATGGTGCTGTCTGGCACTCCCTTGGCAGGGTTGTCAATCTGTCACCCCTGGGCTGTGGTGTGAATTTAGGCCTCAGCAGTACTGTTCATTACAGGCCATCACTGCCTCATTTGTGAAGAGCAAGACCTGAAAGGTGAGACTGCACACCTTAAAAAACTGGCTGAAAGTAAAAACATTCCTGACAGCACCCAGAGAGACCCACCTGCGAGAGGAGGTGACATGGCCTGAGAAGAACCCTCTCACTGAAGTCCTGACACAAGGCAATTCTGTAAGAATTAAAACCACTGGATGACTTCCAAGATCAATATATCCTGTTTTTATCTGCCTTCCAAGATGTTGGTGTCTTTACTTGTTCACTTGCTTTCACTGAACCTTCCACATGACTGATCTCCTCAGGAATTTCTGTCTGTGTGATGCTGTAGCAGTCAGAGAGGAATTACTGATTGGGGGAATTCAGGGTCACTGCCTTTACACGAGGGAACAACAGCAATGGCCCAGCAAAGAGTGCAAACTTATGATGACATGTTCATCCTGTACCCCAGACAGGTACACCATATTACCCTGCTTATGAACTGTTTCATTTTGCTACGTCTGCCTTGTATTGGCCTATACACATATGCACATGTGTGCACACTCCATCAGACCCACAAACAGATATGTGCATGTACATGCACAAATACATACACTCACATCACAGAAATGCTATAAAGGTTTTCCTCATTAAACACTTTTATTCTGTGTCCTAGAAATTCTGTACAATTATGACAATAATTTTGTACAAACAGTAGGCATTACAAAATAAAAAGCTGTATTTAAATGCATGAAGCATAAATTACGTTCATTATTCCACATAAACCAGTAGCCTAATGTGCATGGTACAAGTACAACTATCACTTATACAGAAACAAATCGTAGCTCTTCTTGTGCATGTTATTATGTTCAAGTCTGTAGCGGTACAACACGATGCGCTTCGCGCATCAGCAGTCGCGTTGCTTGGGGAAACATGGGCCAACGCACCACTTGCACTTTCATGTATAAAATGTGCGTAGAAATGCCAGGCTTCCAACGGTCACGGAGAATGGCTTCACGAGCGAATTTTACTCCTTTGTTTTTGTAGCATAGTAAAAATCCTACGCATTCTTATCAGGTCAGGGCAGAAAAGCAAAATGTTCCACTTCAAGGCTCTCAGGGTTTTTTTCCCAACGTAATGTTATGCTTTAATGGAAGGGTAGTTATGCAAACATTATAGTTTTTCTCCTGTTTAGAACATATTACTGTTTATTTCCATACACAGTTGCCGTCGTTGGCCTTCGCATATGCCGCTGTTGCTTATACCATAGAAGTAGTGTTGGAACTGTTGCGTTCTTATTGGCTTGCTGGGACTCCTAAACGCCACAAGGTGACAGTGTTGCGCTTTTTTTCACCTGCCCCTGCGCTTTACATGGTTCCACTGAGACAGGCCATATATTCTGCTGATAATGATGTTGAGGATGACAGGTCTGTACTAACTGTCTTATTATCATAACTTTTTTGACAGTATAGAGAATCACAAGACATAAATATAGTTTTAAAACAGTGTTACTTTCTCCTCTGAGTCAAACTAAACAAGTACAGTAGTCCTCAATCCTGGTAATGAATAGCAGAATAGTCTGCTGCTTTTTGTTTTCACCGAAGTTCATACTAATTGTTGCATCAACCGACGCTCTCCTGGACCAGTACTGAAGACCACTGTTTCAGTGCTAGTATTGCACCCTTCATCTGAACCTACCATTTCTTGACCCAGGCTTGTTGCTTCCCACCAGGATAAATCTGTATTGCTGCTAATCTACATGGAAGAGCACAGACTAACTTGAATCTATGACTTCAAATCTATGTAGGCTTCACAGTCAAGGCATTTTCTGTTACAGTATAAACCAATTTACTCTAGCATATGAGGATTTCAAAGACTTTACATTGCTGTGAGGAAAGCCTTGTCTTGTTGGAACCATAGACACCAATTTTCACCAACACCAGTATCCAGGATTCCCAGCCATCAAAAGACTCCTCTCCCAAAGGAATGTTAGATGGCATGCTTGTGAAAACACACCAGTGAAGTTGAATGCAAGTCCCAGCTGTTGTTCTGAACTGCTTCCTGAACCTGTGGACAGAAATGGGACAGCAGCACTGGAAAGCACGAGGCTGGGCCACATACATCCTCAGTGACCGTTTTCCACTAGGGAGGTGTGCCTGACTTACAAAGGGATGTTAGCAGCTACACCACACTTTCTGTAGCATGGTAATGATCCATGGGATCAAGCTCAGGACTGGATCTATGATACAGGGTCACTCAGAGAGGGAAGCTTTCAGATGGCTTGTGATATCTAACCTCAGCACACAGTGGTGGTCCCTCTGGTCTACTGGGTCACCTAGTTTAAGCTGCCAACACCAGCTGAGGAAGGTGTGTAGTTCCCTGATGCAGTGACTGCATTTTAAAGTGAAAGGAAGCAGCTTGCTGCATTTATCCCGAATGAGGACATGAGAAGGTACAGGGGAATGATGCCCAATGCACTATGGAGAGCATTTCAGAGGAATATCCTTGTCTGCTCAAGAGGTTTGGTCATTGGCTGATGAGAAGATTGAGGTAAATGAGGTCAGAGATGGTGGTTTGACTCCCATCCCCTGAAGTGTGAGCTTCTTTGCTTCCTTGAAAACCCTTGTTTGCCCTACAACAATTTGCCCAACAAAACACTCATATAATTCTATACTTCAGCAATTTCATAAAACTGACAAAACAGAACTCCATTTAAACACAATGAATACAATTGTACGGACAACAGCTTATTCTCCCTAGAGATCAGAGTCATTACAGCAGATCATTTTGTTGTTCATTGTCTCCCCCTAAAGAGATTCATAGAACCTTCTGGAAGATAATAGCTCTGAGAATCACTATTTGCTCGGCTCAGGCAAAGAAAATTGATTACTCTAAATATTGGTTTCTGATTGATACATTGTCTTCGATTATTTCATGAGTCTATGAAGACAATATGCTTCATTTTCAGGCAATTTCCCTAACACTATTCCTGTTCTATTGTAAAAATGCAATGGTTCTAACTCATCAGCTTCACTTGAACATTTTGTGGTGTGTTTTTGGCACCAGGTATGCAGCCCACAATTAGCAGTGTTCCACTGACTCAACAGCATACCGATGAAGCACGCTCTACCAAACAAAGGCTAGAGCTCTTGTACTGCCAATAACAGCTACCAAAATACACAAAGCTACTGAGCAGTACCTGCTAAGCTTCCCAAATTTACATCCATAAACCAACACTTGCCTTTTTGAATGCTTCCCATGTTGTTTTTTTAGAAGCATTATTCTATACATGGATCCAATATTATTTTACCCAACAACGAACTGGAATGTTGAGGTGCACAGTGAAAATTGTTACGTTTGTAGTGCTTTACTCATTTTGAGTACTAAAGCTCAAAGTACACAAGGACGTCAGCAGAATCAAATATTTATAAAACCAAAAAATGAACACAAATAACATACAAAACACAGAACAGATTTTAATTTATATACATTTAATAGTGCACATAATGTTGATAATCTGTACAGCAATAAAAAAGATAAAACATTTTATTTCTGTATCTTAATATTAAAGTATCATTTACAATAAAATAATACAAAGTACAAAAAGTATATCTGAGGTATAAATAAATGAATACTTTAAATTAATTTTCATTGTCATGCATCCTTATTTGGCAGTACACGCATTACAATGCATACATGTTTACACTACACCAGTATGTACATGAAATGAGTTTAAGATTAACTAAACAATAAAATACATTTGGATTAGCTCAAAATGCAGATGTGGAAATAAGCTTATTTTTCACCAATCACATTTAATCTTCATATTAAGTAACACTGACAAAGGCATGTTTAGAAAAAGCATACAATAATTTCCTTCTTTGAAAGATGCAAGAACATACAACCATCTCTGTGTTACAGCAGCCGAGCTTTCCTGTAGTCATCCATTTTGTTGTAAAATGCATAACCTGTATAACCCCCCCCCTCCATCCTCTATAACAGGACTGACTGATCATACTTTAATCCTTACCACCCCCCCCTCTTTTCCTCCCAAACTGAACTGTTTTTTTCCCCACACTTTACTCTTTGTACCACCCAAAGGAACTTGATTTTCATTTTGTCAGAGAGGACAATTAAACCAGCTCAATGAGACTGACTGACTCATGAGTGAACTGCCATCACTATGGAACACACTGCATGCTAGCTAGCTGGGTGTGTGGATTCCACCCCTGTGCTGCACACTGACTGTACCCCTCCATACACAGGAGGTGATGGATGGGTTTTTACTGTACCCCTTCCTCTGAGGCAACAGGACAGGGAACCACAGCCCTAATCCTGCCACCATCCAGTCCACTGCCCGCTCCTTCAGCCCAGCCACCAAGCACACATGTATGCCATCATCCCTCCATCTACAGCTGTCTCACTGCCCATCCCTCCATCTGTCTACCAATTTATCCATCACCATCATTAATTTATCATGCCCAATCACCCTCCTCTCTCCATTTACCCCGCCATGACTGCTTTTCATCAAAACACATTCCATTTGCTTTTAAGTTATCAGGAATAGCCAAGCACACAAAGCAACTCTCAAACAAACAAACACACACACAACACACACACACACACACACACACACACACACACACACACACACACACACACACACACACACACACACACACTCGCATGCAAGCACATCCAAACACACAATGAAGCTGCTGCCTGATAAAGTCAATCAGGAAACATCGTCTTGTGATGTGAGGGAACAAAGGAGGCAGTATAATTTGCCCACACACACTGTACATGCACATACTCTGGTCCTCTTGCTTCCCAGAAGCAGCCGTGTGATGTCACAATGGCACAGAGGATCAGAGGGCTCACATACAGTCCGGTTGGGGGTTGTGCCAGTTTTCCATTATTCACCAGCAGGAGGAGTCATTGCTAATGCAGGAGCAGTGCTGAGCTCTGGCCAGGCTATCAGCAGGAACAGAAATCTGTGCTCTGTGTGCAAACTGCCTTGTGTGCTTCACCCCCACTCCTGTGCAGCCCCAGGGGCCAGAACCCTTTCTCCACCTCCTCTTCCTCACCAGGGGCGGGGCTGGGCCCACAGACGCAGCTACCACTGACGGTGTGGAGACCTCCTAGAGACCAAAGGCGCTAAAGTCGCCTCAAGAGGACTTGGTTTCTTGCAGTTTCACTTTCATTTGTTGACCTGGCCAGTGAAGGAGTCCCGTATCCGCACCACCTCAGCTGCACACAAGTGTCCAAAAATCTTGTTGTACCACTCTGGGAAGCGACCCCTGTAGTCCACAGAGACAAGCAATGAACGTGATTATGACTCTCATCTCAACAGACAAATGGGCCAGAGAATCCAGTGGCCAACACATTTGAGTGGGACTGACAGGCATGAAAGCTAAGGTGACTGCACTTTGCAGGGCCTCAAAATTAGGTGTAACAAATATTGATGTAATTCACTTCACTTTGAGTTAAAGCTACCTGGCCTCAAAGTGAAGTTAGGTATATTTATAGAGAGAGCTACCCCTGTAGCTGCCTGTCCCATTTAGGAAAGTAGGCGCCAGCTCACCTGCAGTCGATCCTGGAGATGTAGGTGAGCCGTGACTTTGTGGACCCGCAGGGTTCGATGAAGTAGCGTGAGGTCAGCACGTTGGCCCGCACACCCATTGTCTCCGCCCTGCTGTGCTCCACCGAGCTGCTGACCAGGGCACAGGCTCCCTTAGGCAGGTCAGCCGCCCAGGTCCTGTGCACACACACACACACACAAAATCTTGTGTCAACAAATCTCTTACAAACACTGAACTGTACTCAATAAAATGTCAGTGGAGAGAGAGAGAAAGAAAGAGAGAGATACAGGGGAGAGGTCATTCAGGGCACTGTTAGGGGAGGAGCTTGTAGCTCACCTCAGGACCACATGGTCCCTGGCGGGGTGGGGCTCCATGCTACTCTGCAGATACTGGTACACTTCTGTCCGGTCATCCACCGTCTCTACCACCCGGGCCTCCAGTAGGTCCTCATCCCACCGGTTCCGCTCCCTCAGAATCCGGGTCAGAACCTCCTCTGGGGAAGCCGGGACCTCCACAGTTGTCTTCCACAGCCGCAAAGGTGAGCTGTCATTCACCTGGTAGGAGGAAGGAAAGCGACCATGACGTTACTGCAAATGGAGATGCAAAGTATTACTGTGCTACAGACCTGACTGAAATTCATTCAGTATGATTGTCACTTGGCCCTCTGGCTCTGTGCATGTTATTGTCCTATTAATTCTGAGCTGTTAGAGGACATTACAGCAGAAGCACAAAGACAGCCAACACCCTACACTGTAATGGGAAAGAGAAGGGACTGAGTGCACAGTAGGGCGCGGTCATTGTAACACCGACAGGGTTGGGATGATGTCATTCGAGAAAACGTGCCAACTTTAGACTAGATGGCGCAGGATACAGAGACGGAACACATGCCAGCTCACTTGCTCATTTATACGCTGGCGGATGTGAGCTTTTGGACATGAGTTTTCCCATTTTTAGTGATACGGGTACGTATCTCTATGGCTGTACTTCATTCCCTCAGCTATCAGGCTACTAAACGCAGACAGTAGTCATCCTACATGACTGTTACATTCCTTTTAAACCTGGTAATTTATTTATTCATATTATTTATTCAATTGAATGAATTATAACAACATATTTTATTTTATTTACTGCTGCTTGGTGTTCCCTTGTACTGACTCATGTATGTTGATCTGTTGCCTCTGACATATAACTACTCTTCACAAGAGTTTTGAAGTTGTGTGTATGAACTGGGTAAGCTGCAAATGAACTGCCCTTCTTGGGATGAATAAAGTTGTCTGAATATGATTCTGAAGGGCTGGGGATAAAAACTGTGTTTGACAGAGGAAATGAGTAAGGAGAGTGGAGGAAATCTAGAGATTTATTGATAAATGAAAGAGGATAGGTGAATCTCTCTGAAAAAGAAAATGAGAGGAATTGCCCAAAGGCAGAAGAGCAAAGTAAAACAAACATGCAGTGCGCATGGGATAAAACGGCTCCGATGTACAGGATTAGTGTCTGCAGAGCCGCTAATAAAGCCGTGGGCTTTGGGTTTGTGTTCAGACATGGCTGTATCTCAGCCCCCGAGCTGGAGACGGCGCATGGCCAGCAGCGGGGGTGCGCTCCCGGCCACAGAGCCCAGCTTTCTGAGCGCGCTTTGGATTTCCTCGACAGCTCTCTGCTCATCCCACGTGCCCCAGAACACGGCCTGCTTGATCCTGTCTGGCACTCGCAGCCCCATTTCTACAAAGGGCTTTAATCCCACAAAAACACAGCCTCCTCCAGACATTCCACCACCAACAATGGATCCCTGTCTCACCATCCCAGCACACAGAAAAACAATAACAAGCTGAACAGATGTAAATGAAAAGTTGAAATGACTGGTTAGGCCAATCCCCTACTAAGTCAGAGCTTTATAAAAACAACAATCCTCACCACCTCCCTGGCTGCCCTCAGCTCTGGGGTAAGGGGCTCAGCGACAGGCTGGCTCCCCACCCCCACTTCAAAAACCCCGCCCAATAACCTCTGAGGAGTAGTTGTGTCTGTTCGTAGTTTTTTGCTTCAGAAAATTCCCCACTGGCTTAGATCATCCAATGACTTAATTAGTCACATATGTTGATTGACAGCTGCGCATTCTTTCCTGAGAACCTGCATGAAAAATACTCCTCAGCTCTGATTTTGTAATTTACAATAATGTTAGAAATGTAAAAACAAGTCAGGGGCTGCTTAATTAACGGGTTTAATAAAAATGTTTTGAGGGGGTTTAGGACGGCACGGATATACCTTGAATTTGTTTTACCAAGTATCTACCACAGTTAGTTCATGGACCATACTTCATGTGGCTACAGATTCTGGAACTGAAAACGGACTTTGACTACGACTTTGACAAAAAAAAAAAAACACTGTGAGAGTGTTTTGCGCACTTGTGCAGGCAGACACACTGTAAACGCTTGTCTCTAAAGCCACTTTCCAGTCCCTTAATCAATCCCTGAAAAGACAGTTCTAAAAACTGTTTCTGTTGAGGTGTCTTGGCTTCCTTCCATGTGCGCTTAACGGCTAGGCTGTTAAATGTGTTGAGAAGGGTCTTTCCTTACATAATCCTTCCTGGAAGGATTTTAAGGATGATGAAACCATATAGTCAAATGAAAAAATGAAACCTACATACTTCGCTATGTTCTATGTACTTTGTATAACTGTTCTTACCGAAATCCTCCAGAACCAATTTCAGTTCACTACAATGTGCAAGTTTATATGCATAACCCTTGAGCTTCCATCATCTTTCCCTGGAATTATTCAGTTTTCTCCCGCTGGGAGGCCCTCTGCAGTGGCACAGCTCAGGGTGAAGCATCATTGCTGTGTGATCTCATTCTCTACTAACTAAATTAACACAACATCAGCATGTTTCAGTTAAGTAACTGTGTAGCCAGTTTCGGAACTGAAGGCCTGGACAAAAACATGCTAATTGCATGTACCACTTTGATGAGCTCTGATATACTGCTAACTGTGAATTACTGGGAAAGACAATGACCGTTCAAAATCAATACGTTCATGCAGCTTCATCATGTGCTGTTAATGAGTGTGCATTACCAGCACCTGCCTACTCCGCCAATACTGTGCAACAAATATGACTATTAGAACCACTATGTCTATTAGAATTGACATGAATGAACATCAGGTTGGATCTTTCTATAACACACAGGAATTGTTAGATATTAATTCAAACAACCACTTTTATTATAGTGAATTGATACCAAATTTTGCTGTTAGATTGAGGACATTGTGTCCCCTAAAAGTGAATGGGCATAGCTCCTTTGTTCATGACCATGAAGACTGGGTCAGTTCTCCAATGGAAAGAGCCATAGATGTGACACGGAGTGATTTATATACATGAAATGGAAGAAAACTTCATAGGGCACATGGGAATGATGAGTTGAGACTCCTGGTAAATCTTTCCAGCTGTGCCTTGCCCCCAGGTTAGGGAGCCTGGGGGTTTAATCTCAGCGGTCAGGCACGTTCACGCCTGTGTTTGACAGGTCAGCACGCTGACGGATGGTCAGGTCAGGCCAGCCAGATTAACAGAGGAGTGCTGGAGAAAGCCTTATGGGATGGAGGCAAGGGCACAGTTTACTCACTGCTCTCATCTCTCAGGATCTCAAGAGTAATTATAATGGACAGCTCATCTGACTTATCTCTGTTTGTGTGTGTGTGTGTGTGTGTGTGTGTGTGTACAAGTGTGAATGTGCAACTGCTGAATGTCAGGGTGTCAGAGTTGATACACATATGTGCGTATATGTGTGTATTATTTTGTCTGTGGGTGTGGGTGTGTTTAATAAGCAAAATCTGTCCACGCCCAATGAAATTGACTTGAATGATCCAGAGGACAGCATGAATACTGAACTATGAAAAATGTCCAAGCAAAAGCTTTCTCAGTGGGCTTGACCATGAGCACCATGCACAGAGAGGAGGAGCACGCAGAACCTAAAGTACCTTCTTGTAAGCAAGCTCGGCGTGCTCTGGAGTGGAGCAGCTGTCGTAGCCCCTGAACTTGTCTTTGGCCTCCCTCAGCAGAGCGTCCAGCTCCTCTCTCAGGTACCCCCGCGACCCAGGGGGCCCATCAGCACTCCCTGCTGCCAGCTCTTCAAATTTCGGTGAGTGCAAACCCTGATCCATGTATGAGCCCCGGCACCTCCTCATTTCTTCAGGAATCTGCAAAACAAAATTTGAAAATGTTTAAATCATGGAGGGCTTTACAGGCCAAATAAAGTGATTTTAAAACAAACATGAGAAGTATATATACAATTTCTAAAGAACCTTTTTTTGGAAGATGGATGTAAAACCTTTAGTACAATTAACTGCCAAAGTGCCTCTTCCTACTTTCACAGATAACGGTTCAGCTTCGTCAAAACCGCTTTGATGAATTTCCCAAATTGTATTTACATAGGCCCGATCCAACATTTACACTTATCCAATTAAGCGTTTGCCGTACCACATTTCTGACCCCAATTATAAGATGCTGAAAAGCAGCTGAATGCAGAGCCCAGGCTCTGGGCACCAGATGCACATTGGTGGGCGGCGGTTCCTGAAGGAGGTGCACGCAATTCTTATGCAACACCTGCCCACGTAACATCTCTAAGCTGAGACCAACAGACCAATAAGAAATACAAAAAATATGATGAGACGTTTTGGAATCTGGGGCTAATCGGCTTTTGTTCATGTTGCATAATAAACAACAGACGGATTTTAGGATCAGGCTGTTTCGTAAGACGTAGGGGGCTGGGACATTTCTGAAAACCCCTCATCTGAGCAGAAATCTCACCACAATTAAAACTCATAATTTAGTGAGGCTGGAATTAAGATGGGAGTTGTGGGGGTGGACATACCTGGAAGAGTTTCTTGCACTCAGAGATCATGTGGGCCAGGCCTTGGGTGGCTGCCAAATTCTCCTGCAGGTCTCTTTGGTCTGGCTTCCCTAGGCTCTGCTTCCTCTGCATCACTCTGTTAATAGGAAACAGCGACATCGTTAGCCTCGTTAGGCCCCAAACTGCACCTGAAGAATGGGGCTAGAAGACCTCCTCTTATGCAGGAGACAAACCTATAGACAGGGGAGCCCCTGGTCCTTCACCGACAGTACAAAATGTTTTTGTGTTGTTCAGGAAAATTCACAAATTAAATTACATAGGGCCGTCCATCCTTTCAGCATTTCATGGCAGCTTTGGCAATTGTTCAGTTAGAGCTATCTTTCATTTAGCATGATCATGAGCTACAGATACAAAATGGACATGTATTCTTGGAGGAAATATGTAGGAGTGAAACAGCACTGGTTAACATTCAGAGAATTAAGACAGAATAATTGGTTGGAAGAAAGACCAGCATACACACTAGTTCTTGTGCAGACCTGATTCACAGAGGCTGAATTTCAAATGTCCTGCTTTCAGGAAAGGTGATCATGAAAAAATGTTTTAGCTTGTTTTCTTATTTTTTTTAACAAAGTTAGGAACATTTCCAAGGTTAAGTTCTAAAATGTGTTAAAAGTGAGACCAGACTTCAGTAATATCCCAGTAAACATTACCAAGGAAACATACTGGCAGTGTCAGTAGAGTTTTCAATCCGGAAAACCTGCCCACCCCCTCTCACAGTGAAGAGGAAATGGCCAGGTTCAAAACTCAGCAACCACAATAAGATCTTTTTATCTTGAGCAGATAAGCTGCATCCCTCCTGGACGACCCCTTCCAGGAATGTCGCTGGCTACTTCTTAAACAATAGGTGTTAAGTAGCTGTCCGCGCCCCCGTTCCAAACTGTGGTGTGGAAGAGGACACAGTTATACACTGGCTAAAACTACAGCGGAGACTGCTGACAAGGAGCTCAGAGCCAGTGCCCGACATTGATCAAGCACAGCACCGATTTTTTCTGCTGGCTCCATAAAGCACTGCACACTCCTTCCCTCTCCTGAAGGTATCAGCTACACTCACTCTCTTACCCTCTACATCACTATGGACCTAGCCTTTTCTTTATTCTTGTCAACCACTCTTCTTTCCTCCTCTCTCTGCCATTTTCCCATCTAATGTGAGTCATACATTTTTATGGACTGGTATTGCCATCATTGAATGGATTGACTGACAGGAACAATAAAACCCAAAACTTAGGAAATGTATTATTATTATAAAGAGGCATGCTTTCTGATGTGGTTTCTTGTTGCTGGTTAAGAGGTGTGGGTGTGACATGCCTCCTCTGGGCAGGGCAACAGGATACCTGGGGGAGGAGCTGTCTCTCTTCAGGGTGTTGAGGTGGAAGAGGGAGGGGGCCAGGCACACCGCTAGGTTCGTGCTGGTCATCTGGTTCTCGGCCACGTTGGCGACGACGTCACTGAGGAAGCACAGAAGCGTCTGCAGGGCCTCGCGGTTCTCGTCCGGCAGGAGCAGGGCAGCTGCCCGGGCTGCCTGGAGACGCTGGTCTTTGGGTACGTCTGTAACCCAGAGATGAGGGATGTTTACGACACTCTGTTTGGACAAACTGTCTGTCAATCTGATTGGCTGCCAGTCTAATGGACCGCCTCTTCATTTCCTGGTGAATGGCTGTTTGCTTGACCGTCTGCCCATTTTTGTCTGCTTGCATTTTTGCTTATCTGTCTGCTTATAATGTGTACCTGTTTCTTTGTTCTATCATAAGTTTGCCTGTGCACTATTTGGAGAGAGCCTTGCTAATTCTGGACCCGAGCCTGCTGGGATCTTGGGTATTTGGGCTTGAGTAAAACCCAGGAAGACTCATACCTTTGTGCCCACATATGAATATTTGCACAGGAGACCTATGGAGAGGCAGCCACTCCACACCCACACCACCTATTTCCGTTTTATAAGACATAGCACAGAAACAGGTCAGAGCGCCCGCTGAAGTGGGTCTTTAAGCATTAAAGGTATCAGTGCTATGTGAGAACGCAGTGTGTGAAACCCAGAACAACATCACGTGAGGCTGTGGAACTAGTGACTGCGTGTCACCACATAATTTTACAGGTATTTCCTGGGCTGGATTTTTTAAAGGTTTTTTGGAAAGACTTTCACAATCCTTGAACAGTCAGCAGTGGAATAAATGACGGGTGCACAGAGGGGTTTCAGTGCTGTGTGGCGAAGCGTCGCCCAGGCTAGGAGTCATAATAAACAGGTCTGTCTGGGAGGGAACCAGGTGGATTTTTGAGGACAGCCATGATCACGTGCATCTGCCTGTGTCAGTGACCTCCCACCTTCCCCTCTCCTCCTCCCGCTGGAGATAAAGGCTTGACACACTTGGCCTGCTCATGTTAAACCTTCTCAGCTTGTGTTTAGATGCCAGCGCTCTTGACTGAGAGCTGTATGCTCGAGTCCCAGCTGAGACACTGTGGGAGGGGACATTGTACCCTTCATGCTTGGCCTTAATCAGTTGTGTAAATGAGTTACAGGGCATGTAAGCGTGAACTTTATACAGTTTATGCTGACCAGGATTAGCACTCAGATAGTATGAAGCACACTGTTACGTGATGGAATTAACTCTTTGTAACTAGGCCAAGGGTCACCCTGTGTTTATCCTAGTAACCAGTACTAGACCTGGTGGGTCACAGAATCTTAAAGCTTTTGTTCCTGTCTGGTTTTTAAAACCCCTGCCTCCCCCCACCTGGAACAACCAACTGTATCAGTAGGGGTAAGGAAGTTCCACCAGCTCATGAGGGCCATGCACCAACATAAGTAACTTCTAAAACAAATGCAGGTCAGCCGTCACAAGGCTGAACAAAATGACAAATGCAGAGAGTGCTTCAGGGCGACACTTACACTGATAGATCTGCAGGAAAGTGTCAGACAGCTTGCTGGTGAGCAGGGGCTCAGGCAGGTCCCGGAAGTACTGCTTCAACATGTCCGCCACATCATACGCGGACTGGCCCTCGTAGCTGACCCCATCCTCTGAGCCTGCCTCGTTCATCTGCCGGAGTGCCAGGATCCTCGACTTTACCCCTGACTTCCTGAACAGACCCACCTGCAGGCAGCAACAAGGAAAGGACAGAGGTCAGGTGGCTGATCTCAGACCAGCTCACAAACAAGCAAACCCCTCCACCAAGCAGATCTGACAGTGAGATGGACAGAAAATCAACTCTAATAAATCAAATAAGAATACATATTGGTTTGCCCATGTCTGCCTGTTATATCTTTCAAATTTTTGTAAGTATATATGCACAAATCAGACATTCAAATTTCTAAAATTTCATGGCTTTCAGCTACAGAGGTCAGCTGGCATAACCCACTGGTTAAGAACAGTTACTTTTAGCATTTAGAGTTTTTGCTAAATTGGTTTTAAATGCAAAAAGGGCTGTATAGAACTCTTTGTACTTTTAAGAGAGAGTGTTTTGTGATTGGCCATGCTCTGTGACTTTTTTCCCCCCCACCATGTCCTTCACAGGCACTGGCAGCACTGTCCTTGGAGCAGTACATCCAAACACACACACACACACACACACACACACACACACACACACACACACACACACACACACACACACACACACACACACACACACACACACACACAGGATGTACAGACCAAGGCTTATCCAGGGGGCAAGGACAGCCGCCTCACATGCAGATGTAACAGAAACCCAAGGGACATCTAAAAATACATTATTTCCCCATCCCAAATGGCACAACAGCTGCATTTTACCAGCTTCAGTACTGAAAGTCAAGCACTTATTATTATTATTATTAAAAATATAAGTAATAGGTTTCCACCTATTATTGTATTACTGTGAATGTAAAAAAAAAAACAATAGTATTGTTGATAGTGAATTGTGTAATATTTACAAAACCAATATGAGAATATGAAGGTGGTGGTGACTCAGCTGATATGCTGGAGTGTACACAGTGTTTGGTGAGATCAGAGAGACCGTCTCCGCACTGACCTGGTCCAGACACTGGTTGTGTAAGTAGCATATGGCCTGCTGGATGCTGGGGGGCAGGGGCTGTCCCGAGCGCTGCACGTTCACCTGCAGGGGGACCCCGAAAATATTCCTGTCTCTGTAGTCTCGCACCTTAATCCTCTTCATAAACTTGGGGACGGCCCTGAAAAACAAGGCCCTAATTACCATACCAGACCAGAGAGGGCGGAGAAAGAGCTTTTCCTTCCCTTTTTTCTTTTACTGCACGTCTGCTTTGGACTTTGATTCATAGCATAGTCGGATTTCCTGAGGGAGACTCCGTTACATAACAGCTGTGAGAAGCTGTGATTACAGCACCCAGCCCTGGACCTGTGGGTTACTGGTTTCCATTCGAGTCGTACCCTTCAACAACCTATTTCACCTCAGCTCTATAAATAAAGTATGGAGAGAGCAAAACTACATGCCATCCTGGGTGGAGGCAGCTCCAAAGCAAACAAACACAATATACTCTACAGCTGGTTGACATGTGTAATATATCATAGCGGAGATACCAGGAATATCATCCTAAAACATACTACATATGTTTCTGTCAAAGTCACACAGGTCATGTTGAATAGAGAAAAATATAAAAATATATATAGTTATGTAAAAAGCTAAAAATGTATTCTTCAAGAATTACACATTAAGGACTCTCTCTGGAGAATTCCAGTTGAGTTTTACTCGCCAAATGCTCCTCCTTCTGTCCTCTCATTTTTTTTGAAGGGAAACTGTAAACAGCCGGAGGGGAGAAGGAGCAGATTTGTGGGAAGGGGGGAAGGGTACAGAGGGACTCTGTGGGTCTAAAGCAGCACATTGCCTGTGGGAATGAAGCGTTCCCCCCGCTGCCATCAATCCCCAGCCTGCAGCGCCAAACAAGAGGCCTCTGTGTGTAACATGGCTGGCCTGGCACACAGCAACCACCTTCCCATATGGGGGTGGGGGGTATCAGTTCAGGGCTTGCTGGGGGCATGGTCTATGCTTACAGGGGTTCCATGGTGTTCAAATGAGTAACAGATAAGTGAGCAGGTTTTTGTTTAATGGCTCAGAGACAGGGCTCTTGAGGGTGTGACCTTTGCCTATACTGATTCCTGACGACCTCCTGATATGTAGCTGCAGAGCTGCAGACCATCCAGTGACTGACACAAGGGTGCCAGGACAGCGGCCTGACACAGTTCAACAGCTCTGGGACAGAAGGGCACTGAGCCAGGCTCCCAATGTCCCCAGAGCTGTGACCCTCCTACACGCGGCCAGTCACCAATGGGGCTTTGAGTAGGATCAGAGTCACATGACATTAAGACAACGAAAGGCCAATGCAGTAGCTGAGAGGACTGATGATGAATAATGTGTGAACTCTTTATTTTGGCTAGTGCATGGCTGCCCTGTGTTTATGGCCCCTCATCCCTCGCCCCTGGGTCTGGTACTGACCAGCTGAAGCCGTGCTTGGTGGTGGGTGTGTGCCTCTCCAGCAGGGCAGTGAGCGTGAGCAGGGAGAACTTCTGCAGCAGGTTCATCTGCACCACCGACTGGCAGCCTATCTGCAGTGGTGAGACTGGGACGCCTGGCTTGTGTGCCGTCTGGAAACCGCTCCAGTGCAGCTTCTGGGGTCTGCTCCACGTGCACACACACACACACACACACACACACAAAACCAAAGCATGATGCAAATGAATAAAACTGGTAGGAAATAACTAGGTATTTATAAACAACAGCCTGATTCTGATTGGTTCAAGTTTAAATTCTCTTGTCCGCCATTAACTGGTTTATTAACCGAGATCTCAGGGGTTTTCTCTTTTTTCCAAGGGACACAGCACAGAGTATAGGAGAGCTGTGTCAAACTGTCCTGACACAGCGAGAGGGTCAGGGCATAAATAAGATCATGGTGAGGATGCCACCCTCCCTGGTTCTGGAGACAGAACAGGTGATAATATGGCCTGACTGGTAAATACACTGGTGAACAGAGGGCATGGTGACTTTAGCATGTGCGTGTGTCTGCTAGGCATCCCTGCAGAGGGACATAATGACATGTCCTGCACATGCTAACCATTCCACAGCAGAGGCAGCACTACATAATAGGGGGACCTGCTCCAACATGCAGCTCTTTCCCACACACAGGAAGAGGAGGAGGGAGAAGGAGAGAAAGAGTGAGGGAGAGACTTTTATGGTTAGGTTTGTTTATGTCATCTATGTATTTAACGCTTCAGTAATATGAGTTGAATTTGATGGAACTCCTCTAAAAAGAGACTTTATTTGATTTCTGCAGAGCAAGCAGCAGTCTGGCCAAGCTGTCAGGGACTAATCCTTCTCCTCAAAGCTCTCGGTAACATTAAGGACAGGGAGGTGAAGAGAGAGCTGAAACGAGGGAGAGACTGACCTGATGTCCCGGCTCAGTGAGGTGCCCACACCAGAGTCCCTGCGTTTGCGGGCAGCTTCCTCCTGCTCGCTCATTGGGTCCCCCTCCCTGTGGCTCTCCGTCTCTCTGGGCCGCCCTTGCAGAGGTGAGGAGGGGCAGGGTGAGGCCGAGTCCAAGGCGGAGTCAGAGTCTCCTTCCTCCCACCCTCCCGCCTGCCGCAGAGTGTCCTCCAGCTCCTCTCCACACTCCTCCTCCTCTTCCTCTGGGTCCTGGGCCGGGACATTGTCATAGAAACTGAGCCGGCTCTCTACAGATCCCGCAGAGCCTCGTCGAAGGTTGGAGGCGGAGCTTCTCCTGAGGCGGGGGGCGGAGCCTCGTGGGAGGCTGTTGCACAGTGCTTTGGGGAAGGTGCCCAGCTTGTGATCCTCGGGGATTAGGAAGAAAACCACCCCTTCCTCTTCTTCATCGTCATCACCATAGTCTTCATCCTCCTCCTCCTCTGCGTGCGGGGCTTCCTCCTCCAGGCTCCCACCCTGGGTGGTCTGTAGTGGTAGCAGACTGAATGGGTCGAAGCCCTCCAGGTACATGCCGCCACGCTTACTGTTGCTGCCACTGTTGCCATGGGCACTGTGGCTGCGGGCTCGTGCCCTCGCTCGGGCCACAGGGCTGGGTGTGCTGACTGCGCTCCCACCACTAGCCTCCGATTGGCTGCTCCCACCGCTGCTGGTCCCCGTGCTGCCACTGGGCCGGGTGGGGCAGGGGTGGGACACACTGCGACTCCGCACGTTCAGGTTAAGGGCGTTGAGGGCGGATACATCCACACAGTTGAGCCGCCGAAGCTTCTCCTCGTCCAGGCCCTCGCGTAGGACAGGCCCGCTGATCTCTAGCCTCTGCCCCGCCCCCACCCCTGCTCGCCGCTTCCGCTTCCCACCTGGCCCACGAAGCCGGAGGCTCTCCATCCTCTTCAGAAAGCTCTTCGCTTTGGAGCGGGCGCTCTTCCCGCCCGGCCGCGCCGCCTCAAAGACAAACCGCTCGGCCGGGGAGGGTGGGCCCTCTGACAGAGAGTCCTCATTGGCGGCGGAGGTCCCAGAGGAGCAGTCACTGGTGACGGAGCTGGTCCGGGTGGTGCCCGCCCCCTGGCCGCTACTGCCACTGTGAAGTGACCCCACCTCTGGCCGCTCACTCAGGTCCCCCAGCGCGCTGTCGACGGGGAGGGGCCCAGGGGCACCCAGCGGGGAGAAGACATCAGGCTCGTCCAGCCTGGACCACCTCCTGCTGTCTCTCTGGAAGGTCCAGCGGCCACTGATGGCGCACGGCTCGTCCTCATCTGAGTCCTCGCTCTGTGGGACGGACACACACAGACCCCATCATTAATAACAGCATCATAATGCATTTGCTTGAAAAGCACATTACTAAAACTCCACCTGAAAATTAACCACCACAATATATAATACAGCAAAAAAAAAAAAAAAACTCCACCCCTTTCATTTTCTCTGTAATCTATGTGTCTTTGGTTACTGCAACAGCAACACAACTGAGGAGCACACACTCCACCATGCAATGCCTCAATAGCCTGTTTGAGAGGGGCCTCTTTAAAGTCTACAGTCCATACAGCACCTCCACAGATCAGTATCCAACTCTCTTAATGTGGTCAAGCATAAATGAAGATTGATTACTTTTTAAAAATAATATATAAAACATTTTAAAAAGCTGAACTCAGTAAGTGATTGAGAAACAGAGAGAAGAGGCTGGAACTATTGGCATTCGATCAGCCCCTGGATATGAAACCCCAGAGGGAATTCACAGTGCTATGGAGGAGATGTCAATAACATACAGGACTGTCATTTACATAACCTTTCCTCCACTCATCCTGATGCATCACTGCCACCCTGTTAGAGGGGAATTCATGGGCAACTTATGGGAATTTATGAGGAACTTTTTTGTTAAATTTCTTGCGAATAAAATGAAATCCCCCAGAAAGCAGAGGTAGGGGCTCCACTGTGTGTCCACAGACATTCCGATGAATAAACGTCTCCTGCCCCTTATGACTGCGGTGAGAGATAAGCTCACAGCAGCTCCATTGTGAAGCTGCTTCATGTTAAAGCAGAGCCGCATGTGTCTGCGGGTGCGTTATCTCCACCCCAGGGGAACAGGGACATTCCACCCCCCAGCAGGAGGATACACAGTCAGCCAGGGTCAGGAGGCTCTCTGCCAGCCACTTCTCCCCTCTGTCTTCCTCTCTCTCTCCCCCTCTCTGTCTTTATCTTTGTCTCTCCATCCATATCTCTATCTCTCTGTCCCTCTCTCTCTTCCCATCTCTATCTTTGTCCCCCTCTGTCTCTCTCACTCTTTCGGTATCTGTCATTCTCTTGCTCTCTCTGTTCAGCTTAGTTCAGTTCACTTGGCTTCCCTGGCATGAGTATAATTAATCAGCTTAAGCATATGTCAACAAAGTGGAAAAAATATGCAAAAAAAAAAAAAAAAAATGAACGTGACTACAACAATACTTCTCTCACTGTTTCTCTCCATCCATCTCTTTTGGACATGAGTTTTTATAAACGTGAGTGACTTAGTGAGTGCATGAAGTGCACTGCAGTGTCAGTCTGATACATTTTGACTTCAAAATGCTGTTTTCCACATTCACTTTTCTGCTTTTAAAGCAAAAATTATCCTAACTGGTCTGACCACAAAAAAACTTCACCTTTAAAACTTAAAACTCAGAAGAGAAATTGTGCTGTAACACTCCTCTTAAAATGGGGTCAGATGTCTTCTGTTTCCCGGGGTGGACGGAAACTGAAACCACGACCGCGACCAGACACTCATAAGACTCTTCATGGCAATTAAATGAAATGGTGAAATAACATGGTTAAGTAACATGGCGACAAAAGTCCATAAAACTCCAGCCGTTTACTGCCTGCAGGTTCCGCCCACTGCCTCATCAAAGACGGCTAAGTGTGATGAGGACCCCGAGACATAGACTGTCTACTACACTGCCTGCCCTGAAATAAATCATGTCTTCAGCTTGGTGAAAGCTTACATGTTACTATTAGAATAACTATGAGCATCATTACTTATTATTCAGTAAAGTATAATACTACTTATATTTGCATTTACATTAAATTTACTTACAAATATACAACAATTTTATTATTTTTTGTACGGACTACTCAGTCATCTTGTGATTGGGAAATAATTTTTTACTTCAAGACATCTTTATCCACACATCATATCAGATTATGTACCTTGCATTTATGAAGGAGCATGCTTACTGAAGCCTTTGTGCTAAGGTTCCCTGCTCAGGGCCACTGCAGTCATGTCCCACCTGGGCTCACAGCCTGAAGTCAGGTATTGAAAAACTAATCTCCCAAGACAACACACTGGAGCCCCTTTCCTATTTGAAATAACTGAGTGATGTCATCTCCATTTTTAGCTACAGTGAAAGCCCACAAGCAACTGGTCACAAACAGAACTGGGGGGGCGGTCTCAAAGTGTGTTTAAAAAACCAATTCACTGGGGTAGGGTTACGCCCTGTTACAAAGCAAGACAAAACTCCCAGTTTCGGGTGGATCTGTCACTCTGTCAATCTCCCACGACTGGAGGAAGGCAGCACCATGCATCACCAGGTTGCTGTTTTTGTTGAGCACAGGTGAGCATAAGCAGAAAAACTCCCAACATATCGATCTCTGACACTGTGTGAAAGAGGAACTGAACAGAAATAATATAGCTCTCACTCTACCCTCCACTGAGACCTTCAGGTTTTATTTTTTCAATATAACTCTTATCCCAGTGAGTAATTCTGAACTGTGTTCCTTTTTCCAGCGTCTAAACAAACCCTGTGCAAAGTACTTCAGCTTAGAAATGTCACAACTCAAAATGTTTCTTCAACTCCCACACTTTTCAGTGATTATGACTGGATTGCCTACTCACACTAAAGAACCAGCAACCGCCCACCCCCCAACCCCAAAAATATGTTGCATACAATTCCTTTTATGGTAGATGCAGCTGTAATGTCATTTACTCAGATATATCACAGGGTCAAAAGCTGTACCATACAACTGTAATAAGCTATAATTCAAAGGACTCACATTTTTAAAGGGCACTCATCTATGAAAAAAAACCCCACAAAACATACTAGACAGTGTTTAGAAAGCCATTGATATTAACCAATCATAAACAACATTTTGAAAAATGGGAGGAGTAATACATTTTCAAACTGAGTATGTCATACGTACCCGTTTCCTCTGTGGGGAGATTTCCAGCCTCATCACTGCACATTTGTTGAGGGTGTTCAACCGCCTGTGAGCCACACACACACACACACACACACACACACACACACACACACACACACACAGGAATTAAAATGACATTCCAGCCTTGAATCACAGACTCTCGACAGGGCCCTGGGCCATTGTAAACAGTCCGTTACATGTCTTGTTTAGGGGTGAGAAACAGGCTGTCCATGTTAAAGGGAGAGCAGGTCTGAGGAAGGAGGGGCTTGTTTATGAGCTGCTGAGGGATGAAGCTGGAGCTCAGGAAGCCCAGAAAACAAATGCTGGTGTTTCTGCGGAAACAACAAAAGAATGACTGAAAGAACTACAAATGCCACCCTCCCCTTCCCCCATCCCATCCGTCTCTGGCACCTGGGAGGATGCAGTTTTTCTGTTTTTGATCAACTGAACTGAAACCTGCTCAGCACTGGGTAGTAATAACCAGTACGTATTTAGCTAGGACAGACCACACCCACATCCCACAGTTGGTTGGAAATTCAAATTTCAAATTTAAACCAATCCACTGTTTTGATCAGTGTTCAGTGTCAGGCTGGAGAAACCCAACTGTCACAAAATGGCTGTTATCACATTTCAAGGAAAAACAAATCTACAGCCACTAAAGTTTAATCCTAACACTAGAGTCTGGCCTGTCACATAGTCACAGGATGTAGACACAGGGTCCCCCACTTGGGCTCTGTGTTGCTGAAGCCTCTTGGACCCTGGAGCCCAGACCCTGACACCTCACCCCAGGACTCTGGACCTTCACCCCAGACTATAGCCCCTAGCACCTGGACTGTGCAAGCAAGCGTTTCTTTCATTACTCCTTAGTCCTTCTCCCAACAGCAGTGATAGTGAGGACCACGTCTGGTGTGCCAGCAGTGGAACTGTCAGAGATAACAGTGATATACGTGTTTGATACACATCAAGATAGGGGGCCTTTTCATAGCACAAATATTTTCTTTCCACCTTGCAATGGGCTTAAAGATACAAAAGACAAGAGAAAAAAACAGTTTGGGCTGCTTATCGTCTTCCTGTCAGACTGTCTGAGGCGGCTGATCTTTGACGGGATCTCCTGTAGCCACCAGGGACATGGGCCATAAATCACTTTTGTTAACAGAGATACAAGGACCTTTTTTCTGGCAAGATGGACAGTGGATGTAGGGAAGGGTGTGAGATGAAGAGGACAGGTGCACTCAGGTATGGTCAGGTATGCTCACGGACACTTACCTGCAGAGTGCATCAATGGCATCATGATCAAGGAAGTCATGGTCCCGGGTGACAGAGGAGATGTTTATCGGGAAACAGGAGTCTGAGAAAGAGAAAAAGAATGAGAGAGAGAGACAAAGAGAGAAAGAGGAAGTGAGTCACAAGCAGGAAGACAAAACAGGCCTTTGATGGGATAAGGGGGAAGGGGGTGTTAGGGGGGCCTGATAAGGACCTATACAACGCCATAGGAATGTACAGGGGGGGGGCAGGGTGTTCCCCTGCGTCCTCATTGAGGAGAAGGTAGAGGAAGTACATCGTATCCCACAAAACAAGCACAGCTGCCTGTCACTGGAACATAATCCTTAAAACAGGATCAGTGGAGGGCAGAGGGGGACGGTGGGGGATGGGGGTGGGTGTTGGAGGTGTATCCATGATTAGTCAATGGAACTTTCTCAACACAACACAGGATTACTTTCCAAAAACTAGACAGAAACTGCCTTTTTCTGAATGGGAAGCATACAAGGACGCAGGGTGGACGGTTGCTCAACGCTGTCAGGGGAATGTCGCCCCACCCCAGCTGAGAATTCCATAGCCCCAAGGGGGATCCAGCCAATTACAACAGAGCCCTGCCAGCACGCACTGTTATCAGCGTCAGAGTCACTCAGCGTGCTGATAATGCCAGCAATACCGCAGCGTGTCGCAACATCAAAGGGGGAAAATAAAGAGCGAGCTAAGTGTCAAGCGCCTATTGGCACTCGGCGTCCTGGCGGCTGGCAGAAAAGCGCGGCATGTCATTGTCCGCAGAAATTCGAGCGTGGCTCATTGTGTGCCGCCCTGTGTGACATGCCACGTGCCTTGCTCCAGCCTCACAAAAGATTCTGAACATTGTGTTCCCGTCACACTCTCCTGTCCTTCCTCTGCCATTACAGTGAGTGCCAGCATGGCCAGCACTGGGTATGGCTCTAGGGTTTAAGCTTGCTGTGCTACCAACACACAAGGACATTCTCTCTGACAGGGAACACATTTACAGAGGGCTGAGGACATCCTAAAGTGCAAAACAGGAAGTGGGCACATATGAATTGTGGGTGGGTAGGGAATGAACAAGACAAATGACTAATGAGAATGAAGAGGTATACCCCTCCTCAATTAAGGACTATCAGCTTCTTAGTTTCAACACGTTTTGTTGACAAAATGTATGTCAGTGGGGAGAAAACACTAATTCTTTTTTTTAAACAGCCCTGGTTTCTGGAGACCAAGAGGTTTCTGATATAGTTGGTGTCACTCTTCTAATTAGTATGTTGACACTTGGTTACCTCCTCACTGCCTCTGGAGAATTGGAAGCAGAGGTATGTGTGACAACTGTGGGAGAGAGGATCGGATTGGTGGAGACTTACCTTCATAGAGCTGTGCATACTGTGGGAACCCAGCCGCTCTCAGCCAATCGCATGCCTCCTTGGCCTCAATCTCTGCAAGAGAAAAAGAAGAGACACTGGGGTAAGATGTTTACGAATGACCCAGCCAACTATGGCAACACAAAGAAGAGGTAGTCGGGTGGCAATAAAGGAGGTGGTAGTGCATGGGCAGAAAGGGCTTTATATCATGTACATTTGAGAAAATGGGGCCAGAGACCACAGCAATCAAACCACCAGCATGAGTGTATGCAGCTCAAATTAAAACACGCTCACTCCCCCACCATCTCACAGGTCAGTGTGCAGAACCTTGATTGTAAGCTGCTGTGCTACATTTCTGTGGCAAATAAATGGAAACTGCGCTCTGTGCTGCCCATTTTCCCCAACAAAATCAGACAATCTATCAATCCAAACCACTGCATACTCCAGAGAAGTGTTCTGCAAAGAAAGAGCATGAATTGCAGTGGATATAGATGCAACATGAAGCTGAGTGGCATGCTGCTTTCCTCAGAGAGAACACACTGCACCAGCATTAGGGAGAGAGAAATGAAAACACTGAAGCTGGTGTCCAAACTCACATGCACACATACGGATGATATAGTAAGAGCATGTATGATGGAACATAAGAGGCATAACTACCAATTAGAGGCTCAGGCACTCAAACAAATACATTCCAAAGGAACACAGTTCTCCTCCATCCCATAATAGCAACAAAAATGTGAATGAAAAGGAATGTTAGACAGCACATTCCAAATTGTCACACAGTGGTTGTCTGGAGAAAGCCCCACCCACCCCCCCACCTGGGCTGGGCCCTCGGGTCACTGTGGTTGTGGTGTGAGAGAGTTTGTCAGCCACCTCACAGCCCTTCACAGACTGACCCAGGCCCCACTGGCTCATTTCAGCAGCAATTAATGCAACGCCACCCGCTTATTGCTTTCAGGATCGACGTAATTATCCCTTGCCCTTTGCCAATAACAACAAGAGGAGCTAAAGACCCCCTCCGGTAAATTACCCTTTCCCCACACTCGAAACACAATTGTGCTAATTGCTGGCATCATGGAACAGCCAGAAAGCCTTCCGGTCCCCTTAATCCTGTAAACGTGGGAGGTAGGAGCTCCACCTCGCTTCAGCCGCCATTACTACAGAATGGGGGTGCTTTTCAGAGCGTGTTTGGGGAGGGTCTGGAAAACAAACAGGGGTTGGATGAGGCCAGCATGGAGGGAGGGTGAAGCGCTGACAGAGCAGGAAGAGCTGCGCATACAGGGTGACGTTCAGGACGCTACCGCTACGTGACTTTTTACTCGAGTGAGAGAGCAGACCGCACGCGCCCAGGAGATGGGGCCTGTTCTGGCAGCGAGGGGGGTGTGGGGGGGTGGGTTTGCATACCAGTCACCGACCTGCTGGGAACGAGACCCAGCACGCCTGCTACCCAACCACAAGTCGCTCCACCTGCCATAATCAAAACTACAGGGGAAATATACACACATGCACACGCGCACACAGACAGACACACACCCACACAAGCAAGCCTTAGGTAAACTACACTCACTGAAACAGATTGCAAAGTACAAATAAATAAATGTCAATACTGTCGATACATTTTGCAATTCATAAATTTCCAATTTCATGTGCATATTGCTAAATGCACCATACAGTGCTTACAAACATAGAAATTAAATTGCACATATAAAATGAGAGAATTTGAGACTTGCTGCCACAGAGTTGATGTCTTGAGGGAAAATCTTCTCGCCTCTGAACATTCTGCTTGACAAAACCATTGGATCCCAGCCAGCAGTGCCCCCACCCATACCCCCAACCCAAAAACACTTTTGGTATGAGCCCTACAGGCAAACAGAGGCATTGCGAGAAGGGGTGAAGTAAACCTGTTGACATTGGAACAAAAACACCCTGCTGTTCTGGAGTACAGAGACTCAGAGAGCAGAATCACAGCACAGAGCCCCCAGCACTATGAGTTACTCAGTTCAATACATCAGACCCAGCTTAGCAGCCAAACTCTACCCTGCCACATTCAACTAGCCAATGAATAACTGAATAATCCCTAGACTCAATAAAAGCTGCCAAGTCAACCTGCCATAGAACTGCTAATTCCATCCACGAGAAGAAAGTAAACACGTTTTTCCAGATAACAGGCCCCTATTACAGTACAATGGTGAATGAATCACCATGACTGAATGGAAGTTTTCCTTAGGCTGACTTGGCGGTACTATTGAAAGAATTCAGGAGTAGTGACATCTATAAAAAGGGCATGTGACTTTCCAGTGAACCATCAAAACATTCATTATGGTCAACCTACTGTATAAAAAACAAAAACAGCTTCCCTTTAGAGCCAAACCCTCATCCTCTTCCCCTGGTGTAAACGGCCTAGCAATATTAACAATAACAACAGAATCCCTGGAAGTAGGCATGTAGCCTGGTGATATCCTGAACAAAGGGCCACCAGCGTGGTGAGCACAAAGCATCAAGAAGTGTCAAGAAGCGTCAAGACTTCCTTCTGTAGAGACGAGAGGAAGACATCAGCGCACACACACCAGGGATCCTCACTAAATTCACTCAGCTCTCTTTAACCACATTGTGACGCACAGTAAACCTCACTTTTTCAATTCATTACAATCTGGGGGCTGTTCCTTACATGACAAAACAATGTAATCCCCAGCATTGACACTATTTAAACCCCTGCCAGTAAAAGACTTCCTTTCATTAATGCCTTTTTCTTTGCCCTTTTTCTTTAATGGGATCTCACACACAGAGCCGGATCATGTGGCTTTGATTCAGTGAAACATGCATAGTGATTTATCAATGAGAATTAATTTCCTGTACATTACCATGAGCTGACCACAGCAGAGAAGCACCTGGACTTTCTCTTAAGGATCTCTAAGCTCATGACTGTTTGAAAGACACCTATGGCTCCTTTGTGCAAATTAAAGTCCAGGGAGCATGTCTGGGGAAAAAAATACACAAACACTAAACTACAGCACACTAAACTAAACTAAGCTTAACTAAACAGGAGTCAGACTACATTACATTACATTACATTATAGGCATTTCTTATCCAGAGCGACTTACAACACAAAGTGCATTTCTTTGGGTGTCTGCCTGACTACAGGCACAATCGACTTGCTTTGTCCCAAAATCCTGCTTATGAAAGCTTCTTATTGGAGAGAGATAGCAGTGTGACTATTAGATGCTTTCCCTCTGCGTTATCAGGTTGCTGACTGTAACAGAAAGTCACACTTCCTCCAGCTAAACACCGTATCAGCTGCGCAGTCACAGACTGAACCCTTGAAGAATGCAAACAGTCCCACAGCCTTGGTCTGCAAGTCCCGGATCACACTTACACAGACTGATTGTTTTACTTAAGTTCTGATGATGCTGCCTGTGCTTCAGTCTACAGTGATTCTAGGCTGGTAGATTACATCACTTTTACATCACTTCCTTCCACCTTCATAGGTTGCGTGTGACCCACCCCGAATAACATTATGCAAGCAAACCCCCCCAAGCTTTTGTTGAAAGCCGGATACCAGATTTGGCACATCCGACATCCAACACAAATAAAAACTTCACCCCATTGTGCCAGACTCAGAGCTCTAAGAGCAGACGGTATAGCTGACAAATAAACTTACAAATTAAACCAAGGAAGACATAGTATGGGAGGGGACTTCCCTCTTAAATGGCACTTCAAACTATCCTCTGTAAAACCAACCAATTTAGAAGTGATGTACCAAGTACCATTTAAGAAACAATATCAGAGTGGACCCTTCATGTTAATCTTATGAGTGAGAAAGGGAAACAGTTGGAAGAATGAAATCCAGACACAGACACTCAAGGCACACTTTAAGCATTCACAAGATATGGCCCTTTCCAAGAATGTCAATGCAATAAAATTTTTATTCTTATTTACATAGATACATCCAAGCAAGCTTTCCTACTCTAATTTAATTCTTCAGAGAGCCAACTTAAATTCCCTATGATATTAAAAAATAATCATTAATAAGATAATGATTTTAGAAATCTGTCCTCTGGTCTGCTGCACTCACATAATCAGACTGGAAGGAAGAACCCTGTGGCCCCAAACAGGCCAGTGGCCAGTGTTTGGGCGGAGAATTGATATGCACAGCCCCTGCTGATCTGAGAGTCATCACCCCTGAACCTCAGCCCTTTGGAGCTCAGCAGAGCTGAACCACAGTGGGCCACACACACCGCAGTGAGCTCCAGCAACACTGACCAAGTCATGGCACACCCCAGAGCTGCAGGGCCCTTAACAGTTCTTCCAGTTGAACAGATTACAAGTACCTTTCTATGATTTTTTTAATGGTTCAGGTCCACCAACTCATTGGCATCACATGCTGGCCTGCACCCGTGATGGCACGCCCACACCCTTCATTAAATGGCAATTTTGGAAAATGGTGGTCTTTTTTAATCCCTGCATAATCAGCCACTCATGAGGAGCTGGGTGGTGTTACCAAGTCATGACCATTTCTGTGCTCTTCGTACGGTCCGTGTTTACATCTTTCCTGTGTTATTCAGGCACGCTTCTGGCGTCCAGGAACAAGCGCGCCAGTGTGCCTCCGGTGTGACTGTGACAAAGTTGAACTCTCCCAGCCGGGCCACGCAATCTAAAATTACCCACCCCCTACCCCCTGCCTGCACCGCTCCCCTAGCCCCCGGCCCTCCGGCCACCCCCCCACCCCCTTTTCCTGTCAGAGGAAGTTCTCACAACCACTGGCCAATATTTACTGGAGACCAGGGGCAAGAATATTGTTTGATGCACGGCCTGTTGCCTTGGCCTCAATGGAATTCTGTCAGAGGCTGATCACTGAGCTTTGAATTTCAGGCCTATGCAGCTATGAATATAAATAAATGAGGAAAAGGGAGGGTGCAGGCAGGAGCTGGGAGTGAGGATATGAAGGGGTGGAATGTAGGCTACATAGAGGACAATCTGAGGGAAAAGCTGGGATTGTGACAAGGCTCTTAAACTAACTGTGAGTGCCTGTGAGTGTCATGACAATTTCTGCCCACACCAGAGCTGAATTTACATGATGCCTCAGAACTACTGTGGATAATCATGTAGCAGGGAGAGCCACATGTTAGCAGAAGCAAGACAGTACATGATGGTGGATTTTTACTATATGATTGTTTATCACTGTGAGAATCACTCCTCAGCATGTAAAGCCTGCCAAAAAAACGATGGAGAAGATCTCAGAGCAGATTCAGAGGCTCCCTCACACCACAGAATCAAATGTTTGTCAGCTATCGGCTACTAATCACGAGTTTTACAGTGCACCATTACCAGCTACAACTGCATATACGACCATGCTCACATCAAATAACCCAACTGTTTTCATCAGACCACCTCATGGTCCCATGACAGAATGAAGCTTCCCCTATTCCCTCCCTTCTGTATGGCCAGAGTGTACCGCTGAGTCCCAGCAGACTGCCCACTGCCTCCCATCTCTACACGACAGCCAGAAACAAGGCAGCTAGATGGAGTTTCTGAATACACCTCGTAGTGGTTTTTTTCATGGCACTGACTGATTTACACTCCTGTGCACAAAACCCTGCCCTATGTACTGACCCAGGATCCCCGACCCCAATGCCCACTATTTGGTAACAAGCAGTGCGACTGACCCAGAGGGTCAGTCCTAAGGGGCCTGTGACCAGCTCTGTAAGAGCAGGGTCATCTGCTGTCGGTGCTGTCTAGGGAAAGACACGGAGGGCAAACACAGGGAAATGCAAGCTGAAACCATCTGGACGCTCTGTTGCAGGCGGAGATCATAAAAATGTCCCAGATAAATCTGGCAGAGAAGTGCAGCGCTTTCCGCCCCCAGGACCCACGAACACTGTCTACAGCCTCACCTCCCCTGCCATGGCAGAGTCAATTTTACCCTCATTCTGTTTTTCTGTGACAGGCATCAACTAAAGCCAATGTTTAGCTTTTTCCACCACTGGGAATCCCATTTTTCCCTAAACATTCTCTCAAAGTACATCTGTGTTGTGATTTTTTGTTGTATATATGAGTTTTCTGGAAAGCCTATTTCTGTGCATGAAAGGAAACTGAATGTAAATTGAATCCTGCAACATTTTATAACTAACTTTTGACAGTCTAGGTGTGTGTCTTTTAAAGCTGCCATTTAAAATTGTCTTGTATCAAGCATTTTTTTACATTGCTAATTTACCCAGACTACCACTTTAAAGTCTTCAGCACTGGACTCAAACGTGAAGACCATTGGTCAGAAAGGGCCAGTTCCCTTAAACTCCAGTCCAGCATACTTCCTCCCCACCCTTCTCCCCTGTCACCGTGGTGCAGACAGCCAGCAGGAGGTGTCTCCCCATCGTCTCCAGGAGATCAAAGCTTTGGCCCAGGTGATGTCACAGGACGGGAGACACTGCTGGGCCTGGATTCCTCCTTAGTCTTGGGGTCCACCACGCTAATTACCAGCAACCACAGCCTGGGCCACTTTAAAGCAGTGGCCAATTACAGAACACTTGCGGTGAACAGCAGACTTCTCAAGGCAACCTCTCAACACTTCAGAAAAGTGGAGTTTGTTACTGCAACAATGTTACATTCTGGGATTAAATGCAGAAAGCCCGGAAAACAAACGTGGTTCAGTTCAATTGGACAATCTTTTATGCTTTCTCATCAGTGTCTGGTCTAATCTTTTTTAGTAGGATTACCAATATTGTGGGTGTGAACTGGCTTTTTACAGCAATGGAATAAGTACTTTATTAAGTATGGGCTTGAGTCTACATCTCTACTGTTGGGCAATATGTTTTAGCATAGGAAGTAGGAAGCAAGAAAAAAAATGAATGTCACAAAATGTATATCAAAATGTTCATGAGAAACTTTCAACAAGTTTTTTCAAGTGTTTTTGATATTTTTTTCCAACATGCAGAACATTCAAACAGAGCAACTGTATGTACTTATGGGATATAATGAAGAATAAAACAATATAATAGAGAGCCATTGTCATCACGGGAGACCTCGTTTTCGTTCTCTCTGTCAAATCAAAGTAAATGTGACCCGCAGAAATAGTGCAGCTTATCCTCAGTGCCACTGTCCTTTCATCTCTCAGTGAAACGCTGCAAACCCCGGGGTGCCATCGGCGACACGCAGTGACTGCCTACAACGCTATTCATTATTATATTTCATTAAGCTGTATTACAGAAAAGGAAGATACGTTTTTTTGTAAGTTTTAATCGATCCAAGACATCCACCTCACGGACACAACAACGGATGGCCGAGGGATGCATTAATAAATGACAGAATCAAAGTCGAACAAGAATCTTTAAAATTAAACAACGGAAAACAAACTAACCCGATATATGTTTCAAATAGGATAAATAGGATGTACTTACGAGTAAGGATCATTCTCGCAGTTTTAAACGCGCGTGTTCTCTGTGAAGACAAACTCCAGTTTGCAGTAAGATATGCTCGTCCTCTGCACTTTATTCCAACAGTTACGTGAACCGCTCGTCCAACATATTAGAACCTTTTGCGAATATAGAAGTTCCACGTGATAAAATGATAGAATAAATAAATAAAATAAACATCAGTCTGCAAACACCCCTAGTCCGTGGATGTTCATGTCATTTGGTAAATCCATAATGTTAGCCTCCTTGGTCGCACATGCTAAGTACTCGTGTGCCCATTCCAATTTCCCAGACAGGAATGTAGACGGAGGCAAGTAACTCAGGAGTTTGAGATAGAGCTAAGTCCCTCCTCCTGCCTTCGGCCAAACCAACAACCCACCTGGTACGGGAGACAGCGACCTCCTCCTGCTTACTGCGCTTTCATCTCTGACTGTACAGTAATAACACAGCAATTTGGACAATACACTCACACCTGACATGTACAACTGGGCTATATTGTATAAAAAGAACGAACAGCATAGGTCATTCTGAGAAGAGGCCTTCATACTCATTCAGATTAACGCACATTTTAAATTGCCGAGCATTTGAGATAGTTTTTTGTGTTTTTGACTACAAACTCGTCCAAAATTATTGTTTAAAAATCAAATTTCAGTGCTACTTTATTCAATTGATAATTACATTAATTAATGTTGACTAACAATAATAATAATAATGGAAGAAGAAGAAGAACACATATATACATGGAACAAAATTAGCTACAGCATCAACTACATATTTTTTTAAAAAAATACACGTTTGGTGCAATCTTCAAAAGAGAAAGTTGTATTGTTTCAATAGCCACTGGCCTTTTGTGCGACTTTATCCTGCGATTAAGTTTGAAGGATGTGAACATATTAGAAATCCATTAATTACGGTTACAACTGAGGTACGCCCAATGGAACTCGACGTCCTGAATCAAGTCTGTGTCGTCATGAGCCTCCCTAGCCTCAGGAAATCAATGCACGTAGAGCACGGACTCAGTTCGCTTCGCCTCTCTCTATCTGTTTTGTTGCAAACTTTTGACTTACTGGCTTGCTCTAGTGTATTTGTGTGTAAAAACAATGTAAGAGAATTATCGGTGGATTCATTTAAATTAACTTTCAAAATCGCATATTATTGCGTAACACTAGAGAAATTAATGTCTCCGACCACCAAAAGTCAGAGGGGCTAAATTCACTCTGCACCTAAATTATGTATTGAACTGAAATACTAATATTAGCTTTTGTCCTGTCTAAGCTTTGGTCATGTGGTTTTGTAGGTATCATTGAGCTTTTCTTGGTCTGTCAGTTGCTTCTTCCCCCATACTGCGGTGCTGAATATTTTAGAGCTTTTATTTAGCTCTCGCGGAGGAAACGCTCATGTCATTTTTCTTCGGATTTTGTTTGTGCTACTTAAGACCCCCCGCCGAAAAGCCACATGGAATCTTCATTACCTGGATGTATTGGTTGTGAGACCTGACAAATCCCATGTCCGTATGTTGCCTATTCACAAAACTTTCAGCTCCCACATCAGCCTTATCTGTGCAGTTTCATGCACACACAGTTTTACAATCATATTCGAAGAAATTCTAAGGAATTCAATTCTAAGGAGGACAATGAGGAATTAAGACGAAGCGGTTACATAGAGCACACAACGCTGTTATCACTTCAAATGTAACATTGCTAGGGAGATCTGCTCTCATCGTTCCTTGGGTTAATCACCCTCAGTGTATACAGATCAGAACTGGACCAGACACTGATATGGACTACCTGCGCTAGCATGTGATCTTCTTATCTGAGAAGCGCGCTGTAAAAACGGGTCTGTTTACATTTAACGCCTGTGCATACACGAACGGCGATGTGGCCCGGAGCCTTGCTAAAAAGTTGCACCCAGTCCAACTTTAGATATACATACGTATACCCAAAGGAGTAAGGATTGAGGAGATTGTAAGTGTTCCATAAGGGTGAAAACAGAATAAAAATATGAGTAACTACATTAAGGAAGGTCAAACAAGATGTAGTAGCTATTTACATTCATAACTTAATTGTTTTTTTTTTCAATGTGCTGCAGTGCAGTAATTATTAGAAAACGGAGTTGTTATTTCCTTCGCCTGCTTGTTTGGCATATGGTACAATGATAACATTAACAAAGTTGATAATAATTTACGTAGTTACATCACATGGAATTATAAATAATGATGTGTAAAACAGAGTTATAATTCCTATACATACATTTAAAATGTCTTGTTTTCATTGTTTCCACCCCCTCCATTGGTTTGGTTTTTATTGACTTGATTGATCAAATTCAGTCTGATTCAATGTATATGATTGCTTACTGGAAGGATATAAAAAGGCAGTATGGCCCAACTGGCTGTGTTCAATAGGCATGAATCCTATTGACCCTCCTATTATATTCTCTCTCTCTCTCTCTCTCTCTCTCTCTCCCCCCCCCTTCCTTTACAGGCACTGTTTATCTGAGGATTGCCCAGCAACAGAGAAAAGCTCGGTGTTATCAGCCTCATCTGGCCTAGCAGGCTGCCCAGCAAGGACAACAAATAACAATGGGCAGCTATGAAGATAAGGGACAGTGCAATAAATAACCGTTTATAGTGTGCCTTGACAGGCTTTTTGGATAGCGCCAACATAGATAAGAATCCTTGATAGGTATTATTGGTTTAAGTGAGCATAATGGGTTAATGCCATGTTATTTTATGGCATGCAACTTTGTTCCACAGTTCAAGAAATTTAAGATAGTTACTGCATTGCAAAAAGTCTGTCATTGCCCCTTGCTAATAAATAAATAAATAATAAAATAAATAAACAAATAACCTTTAGAATAGGTCTCATTTACTAGTTTAGCTGATAAATTCATGATACCCTTCCAAGGAATTTTCAAAAGACAAGGCATTGAAAACTGAAAGGATAATCTCTGAGACAATTATAAAAGTAAAGAAGGGAGAGAGACAAGCAGGACTTCCCACATATGGTTTACCATTATATTTGTTATTGTGAATGATTGTGGAGAGGGAGAGGATCTGCCAATTTTGGCTGAGCTGCTGGGCAGGGAACTCTGTTGAGGGTAAAGTTCACTGACCCCACACATCAAAGATAAGCAAGATAAACTTCAAAAGTTACACTTTTATTTTTGATTAATGCAAAATACAGTGTTTCTAATAAAATGTGAGCAAACATTTTAATCTGATTGCCATTGTTTGAAGGGACCAGCATTCCCTTTCGGTGCAACACGTTTGGGTTTTACTCTACAGTCCTGTGTGAATGCCTGAAGGTGTTTTGAAGTGCAATCATGTCACAGAACCGATGTAGCTCCTTAACTAGGCTACTCGTTCAAAGAAAGTTATCTAGAAAAGGCCTGCACAGATGATCGTATTTATCTGATCGTCTAAATATACTGGATTCCTGCACCACAGAGATACCACTGGAATCCATAGCCTAAGCTTTGATATCCTGACTTTGAGATAAAAGACAAAAAACGGATGAAGAAAAAGAAAAAGGGCCTGTGTCCACCAAACCCCCTGAATCCCCTCTCCATCACCTCAATACTGTGCAGTCAAGACAGGAACAGCCTTGATTTATGAGCCTCATATGCTTTTGAAGTACATATATATATAGGTCAACAAAACTCAGAGCACATGTTGCTCTGGCAACCGGTGGTCTTGTTTGCGGTGGAGACCCCCTCCACGGCTCCACGGTCATGTGTCTCCTCACTCCCAGCACGAGAGCTCACAACGCCATCCATCTAATTAGTCACATGACTGTGCCGCTGTAGGTTTGGAAGTCATTCCCTAATACGTTTGGAATTTGAGTCAGCTACGCTGCTGAAATCACACAGCGGCGAGCAGCCCTTGGGCCACGTGCAGGCATCAGACCTTGATTTAGTGGCCCTTTTAATTTTGAAGAGGTCAGATGCCTTGTGTGTCACACCTTTATCTTATTATTAGATCCAGGAAAACACACTTGTTATGTGATAAGCATCTGGGGAAATGTCAGGATGAGCAAGTTCACTTTTCTTTACAAGTGTGTGACAGCCTCACAGGCCAGAGGGGAGAATGGCTGAATGTGTGTTTAAAATTACAGGCTAGTGATGTTAGACATACACATGTATGACAGCCTGGAAGACTAGGGTTAAGAAAACATATCTGTGTGTTCCTTCACCACAGGTTATGGGTGCCAATATTTACATGTTTGTGTCTTTGGCGAAGATTACAGATAAGAAGACTGACAGGCATAGGTACAGGTTATCATTGAAGATCTAAAGGTGTAATTCTAAGGTATAGGTTATAGATAAGAGGATCTCAAGGCATGTACCTGTGGTATATGTTAAAGCCAGCAAGGCACACGTCATACAAATGCTGCTTATTGGGCAAACTTCATGCCCAGTTGAGCTTATCAATCAAGCTACGATTTTGGGCATAGATGTAAACCTGTCTCACAGTTTTCACTGCATTTGTGAAGACGGGAGACCTCAGTGCCCATTGCCATATGTTTGACTGTATTCACATGAACAACTAAGACAGTAAATGTTGCACTGATGATAAGTCTTTTTTGTAACCAACCCTGACATGATTGTATCACTTCACTCCCAAAATATTACGACATCTCCTCGGACACGTCAGTTTTTCCTCAACTGAGTTCGGCAATTAAATCTGAAAACAGACCATACGGTGCTAATGTGTGAAAGACAAACCATGCGTACATTCTAAACACAGGCTTCTGCCAGGATAACCCAGCTGATGAAGTGTAATGATAAACAGACCATTGCAAGGGGCCGAGTGGTTTGCTCAAATATTGACATAAATACTAAAATACTGACAGCAGGTATGCTGGACATATGTCCGTAATCCACATTGGTTCTAATTTCCAAAACCAATCAAACAATGTGTCAAGGCTACATGAGGACAACATGAACAAGTTTGTCTAAGATGCACAATAAAACAATACAACAATACACATCTGTGACAATCATCATCATCATCATCATCATCATCACCCATCACTATTATCGTCAACATCATCATCATTTTCGTGTTCAAAACCGCCAACATCACAATCACCATCCATGGCTGCAGCAGTAGCGGCAGACAGAGCAGTGGAGGTGGAAGGACTGATGTTAACCATGAGATGCTCCCCAACCACACATGCACGACAGCGAAAAGCAGCACAGGGCCCCTACAGAGCTCAGACACAGAGCTGCAGCTATGAACGATTAGTCACGCAGGGCACACGCGCTATGCCCCTGGGCACCAGCACAGCGCCAGCCTTTCATGGACAGGCTCAGTTAGAGGGATAATGAAGTCCCGGTTTGCTAAATAAATGGCTGTTTGACGAATGACAAAAATGTGATCTGTTAGAGAAATTCACGCTCACACGTGTGAGTGTTGCTCAGTGCCTTCAGTGTAAACAACTGTAAAACTGCAGATGCTAAAAGTGAACTGCAGCTAAGTATGCTGCTGGAGTTCAAACTTAACAATTACCTAAATACTCCTAAAAACTACAATGGGGGATAAACAACAGTCCTGATGACCTGCCTCAATGAAGCTAGTGCAAATGCTGTAGGTAAGCAGGAAACAATAATGATACAGACACTGGTCTCTGGGAAATGCCAGGACTAATTTGTACTGGATGAGCCTGGACTACTGACAGCTTTACAGTGGGCCCCATTTCACAGATAGTGTGTAAATGTGGCTGGACATGTTATCTGTATATTCACTGGTCAAAACAAACCACATCCTCTCTGCTCATTCCGCACAGAGGAAGGGCCCCACTGTGCAACAGTGCACTATGACCTCACATCTTGCCCCCCTCCCAATTCTAGCATGTACCCTACCTGGCAGAAGAGAATAAGTGAGTGACATTAGGAAGCAAATACATATTTATATATAACATGTAAAAAGGCTTCAAATGAAATGTGCTACAGCCAAGCTGCTGACTTACTAAGTAGGGGGTTTACGGACACCTGGGACACAACAGAGTCAACAAAAAAACAACCAAATGATCACTCCTCATTATATGTAAAGATATTCGAATTGAAAAGCTGTAGCAAAAAAGTATTGTACAAGGTGACTTTAAATAGCAACATAAAGTGCACACGTTTTGAATATAAACATAACAACCTCACATCCTGAATGCAAGGGTTGTTTCTAATATGCCGCATTTGCATATAAATCAATAACAAGCTCTTATCACTGAGGATTTTCGCTTATCTGAGGCCACACAGACTGCATGTTACCGTTGCTGTTAGTGTTCCCTCTGTGTTAAGATTGCTCATGAATTTAGAGAATCTGTTTGGAGACCACAGGCCCAGGCGTATGCACAATGCGCACATGCGGATCTGCACGTGTGCTTCGCTGTTTGAGTTTCCATTGCCCCCCAGAGTTCACTGCTTTCCAAAGACAAGCAATGGAGTTGCCCACTGGCAGCACTGGGAAGATACACAGAGCGGATTCAAGGAGAAACGGGAGAGCCATGACCCCAGGGCCGTTCTGCACTTCACGGCATGGAACCAGAATAAAAAATCAGACTAAATCTCTTCTGTGTCTTCATTCTGATACAAAATATTCCAAGGAGTAATCCTGTTCGAATCTATACTCGCAAAAACCTAAACAAACAAGTATTTTTAGCTGCGACCAGCAGTTGCAGCTATTGCGAATTTGCATAAAGGAATAACAATTTTCGTAAGAAATGGGTGACTTTCTTCATGTCTAACCTGATAAAGAGAGCATTATTTTCATGCTTGTATGTTTTTTCATTGCTGACAACCACAGCATAGATAGCCCAACAAACAGGAAACACTACATTAGCCTGACTTTAAGTGTAATATTATATCTGATAACGATACCTACTAAAAGTACATGATCTGCTACAGTTTTTTACATTTTGGTGAACCTAAGTATTTTAAACCACTTTGACTAATGTTTAACTATATCACTTATAATGAGAATTTACAGTAATGTAAAAAGGTTGCGTAGCAGATGCAAATACTATATATTACCATATACATTTTATACAGTCAATCCAATCTATTTAATCAAACTTGCAATGTGAATCAAACGGTCTTTGGGTTTGGGCAATGTCTCAATGGTTGCAGATGTACAGACAATGGAATTTTTGGTCAATGAAATATGGTTTATGATATCAGTCTTACACATTGACATGCAAAAATGTGGGCAGATATTTTTGACAGTGGAAGAAAAAAGGAATATAAAACAGTGAATGAACTGGAAAGTCTCCCGCTCATAGCACATATTTTTTAAATTAGTCATACATGGAGGGGGTGGAGTTTGCAGATGAATCATTGAGAGAGAGAGAGAGAGAGAGAGAGAGACAGAGAAAGAGAGAGGGAGAGACTGTGTGTTCATTGTTTGCTGCTAATTTATATTTTGGGGAGGGAGGGGGGTTCCATTATTTTGTGTGCTTTTCTGTAATCTTTTCTGTCCAGGCACACTTCCATAATTTTTACATACAACACTGCTGTATTTGCAGAAATGAATTGAATGGGATTTAGTGAAACAGTGAGGCCAAACGGCAGAGTTAGATAGACAAGGACAGAGGGACACAAAAAGACATAATAGAGAGGAAGTGGTAGAGCAACTGTGAGACATAATGACAGAAAGAAGGACCTCTTAAAAATGCTTTATTTATTATTTCTTCTGCCATCTGAAGCCTGGAACCCAGGAGATTCATGGATCTTCACCACAGCCTACTGATTTTTGCTTTGACACTAAACTCTACAAGGACCAGATCTCTTAAACAGAAAACATGGCAATTAGGCAGACAACACTGTACCCTGGAGTGGGTGTTCACACAATCAAAGAGAATTTCAGATAAAACCTGATAACCACCACCATGCCCACTCCCCAAACTCCAGGCACACACTAATGAGTTACAGAAAAAAATGCAATACATTTTTGAGGGGGTATGTAAAAATATGAAGTCTAGTCAGGAAACAGCCAACATTTTTGCTGCAATAATCCAAACAAATTACTTTGAAAATGATTTCACCAGGATATATAAATGTTTCTTCTATTTCGTATTGGTCATTCACTCTAGATAATTCTGAAAATATGAATGGGTTTTATGCAGGGTATAATTAGGATTTAAGCAACATTTCAAAGCAAAGTGATGGGAATGAAATTTCAGTTGTATGACAGGGACCAACAGTCATACTAGACGCATTTGTGTTTCTGTGACCTTGTTTTATAGTTAAACAAACTAAGACAAAACACACAATAAGAAACAAACATAAAATCTGAAATATCTTCTTTAAATATTTGAAAACTTTTTTCCCTACTTTCTTCGTGTATTCTGGCTCACTGTCCATTCAGAATACAGCATGTATAAGTGATGCAACTGAGAAAACATGCAACCTGCCAAAGGCAACAGTCTCGTCTGAGCTGTATTGGGCGAATGCATTCCAAAATTACACATCTTTAAATGGTAAAGAAAAAATGCATATCCTCAGCCAGGCCTCGTTCAGGCCGCTCTCTCATGTTATAGAAAAAAAAAGGTTTGATAACAGCATTAGAACGAGGTTCACAATCTATCAGTTTTAAGGCCTGCAGCATTTGGACACGATTGTGTTATTTACATTTGGCTATGGTGTAGCAGCCCTGGAGGAATGCTCTACTGAAGGGCAGATGCAGAGCTAAGGTGGGTTCAGACTTGGCACGGGGGTACCGGGGCCCCATGCCTGCCAGACATGTGCCAGCATTTCTCTCTTTCCAATAAATCATTCTCAGACTCGACTGGGGCCACGGAAATATGCACGTGTGCTTTCTGCTGCCTGCTCACCCATTACCAGTGAAGCCCCCAACATGCTCAAGTATAAAACAACAGCCAGCTGATCTCCGGAGGACACGAGGCTCATTTAAATCAACGATGGAGTGCCGATGAAGTGCAGAAAAACACTGCAGAATCCAAGGTGTGGTGATGGTAATGAATCAACACCCTCACTGGGATACAACTGCTGCATTTTAGAAAGCCTGTGCAATCACATTCACTGCACTGAAAAACCAACTCAGACCCAAGAAACCAGGTAAAGTGAATAAGCTGCTTTAACTGAGCAATCCTGAGCAACAACAAGAACCAGCAGCACCTTGTGGCTCTCCTGCACCAGGGTCAAAGATCACTGTGAAAAATGATAACTGTATGGTAAAGCAAAGACATTTTTGTCCCTTAGAAAACAGCACTCTGACACATGGAGCCACTGGGACAGGAGGGGTCCAGCTAGCACAGAGGCTATCTGGAGGCTTTGGGAGAGTCCAGATGTCCAGTCAGGCTCACATGGCTAAGACCAAAGCCAACACTCATTTTTTCCTCCCTGACCCAAGGAGAAAATACCCAGAAAGAGCTTGACCTCAGCCAGACAGATCCCTGAATCCCTGTTCTCCTACACACAACCTGTCCATCACATGAGACCAGATCCGGACGCACCCAAAAGATGAAAGGCCCAACATAATGAGCACCATGGAGACACACAGCAGCGTGGTCAAGGACACCGAGGGCATGACGTCAAACAGGGATACACAGGCCAACATCTGGTTCTCTGACCTTCACCCACACCAAAACCCAAAACAAAATGAAAAAAAAAAAACGTACATGCATGCATGGATGTATGCAGATTGCAGAATTGAGTCCAAAACAAGAAATAACAATCACTCTAAAACTGAAACTGAGAGAAAAAAAAACAATTCTAAATTTAAAATATTGAAAGTGTATTTTTATTATTTCATGTTAAATTTCAACATGTAGAGTTTTTGCTTTTATATGTTTTGTTTTGGTCCAGGTTGAAATGTGAATGATGAGCATTGTGGAGGCAGGCAGGATGCAGCAGCAACTCTCCAGGGCTGAAGCTGCCACAGTTTCCAGGCCAGTCTTGACCTACATGGAGGGAGTAAGTTCAACACAAGCACAGGGTGGCACGTGTTTCACCAGGGTGCTGCAAATTGGGGGGTGGGACAGTGGGAGAATCACTCTTCTGTGATTAGACCAAGGCTTGCTGCCTGGATACTTAATGCTGTTTTCTCCACTGACCTACACTCCTCCAGCTGGAATTCATAGAATTCCTCAAAATGCCATTAAAAAGGTAAGGGGGGCAGGAAAGTGATTGGATTAAAAAAGCAGAGTAGTGGGCATGTGCTATGCTGCAGTAATTCTCACTGGTTCACCAGCTGAAGGTGATAGAAGGATAATCACTTCAGAGGGCATCCTCCGGAAAATTTACCAGCGGGTTGAATTGTAGGTCACCCAGCAATGTTCATTAACATTGAACATCTAGGGTGTCCCGAAAAATTAGAACAGAAAGACAGGAAGTAGAAGTACACAAATAAGAGGAGTAGACAAAGATAATCACAGCTGTGATTTAAAAGGTTTTTTTATTTTTTACATTCCTTTTAATCTAATACTTGTGAAAATGAATGTTCTAGAGAGAAGGAGACAGTATGTTGATTTATCCGTCATAGAAAATATATGATCGGCATGTTCAAAAAGGGTTTCCAACTTAATGGAGTTTAGTGGTTCTATGGTTCTCTGGTCCAGGGGGACCCTTGTGTATGCAGGTTTGTAAGAACTAGCATGAGGAATAAAAGTCCAATACTCACTCACAGGACTTTGAATCTGTTTGACACACTCGCACTTTCATTGTGTGACTGAGCTATATGTGATTAAATCACAAGTAAAATCAGTGGGGTCCTGACCAGCCAAATGATGACACCTGGCCACTGAAAGAAAAGCAATCGTTAGACAACAAATAATTTAAAAGAAAAAAGCAAATGACCCTGAACAAGACATGGCACTATCTTAAAATATATTTTATGACAAAAAAAATGCATACTCAGCAGTCCCTGGGTGGACAGCCTCCTCTGAATGCCCCCTATTGGACACTTGGGAAGCTGATTTGCGCTTCGCAGTGCTCCTACACTAGACAGGTGTGAGTGAATGAGCTCTGTGCTTTGTGTTTGCCTTTCATTAGCCATGCTTAAATCCTGTTATATGCCTTAATCATTTACTGTAACATCACCAAACCCGCACACCACTGGCAGGCTATGCAATGCTGTGTTTCTCATGCCTGTGTAATGTGTGCATAAAAGGGTGTATTGTAGTGACAGTGAAACACCCAACAATTGACTGAATGTGCAAGTGGAGGGAAGAGGTGAGGAGCTGAGAAGCACAGCAGAACATGGGTGTCAGAAAAACAGTGATGCAGGCAGCAATGATGTGACTTAAACATTTATCAAAAAACACTGCAAGAGCTCTCATAGAAAAGACAAGCATGTCTTTATGATAGGCTTGTTAAAGATAAATGGCAAATCATATCAATAAATTGATCAATACATCCTTTAAGGGTGGGCAGGTCAGTGTGCGTAGTCTGGTGTCAAGAGCTCATGGACTATTCTACAGCAGCTCATTCCCTCGTTCATTTTTCATTCCTGCACCATGCTCATGCAGGGAGGGTGAGAGACAGTCATTTCCTCTGAGCTGAACTGCATGATCATACAGTGCACAAGTTGTTCACATTTGAGCGAGGTTGAGGAAGGGATTATTTACATTACATATGTTCAGCCAGCATTATGACATTTTTAATATCAACATAAATAGCGACCGGCATATGGCATTAACTAGGTTATGTGGAGTACAAGAGGAAAAATAAACAATTAAGCCAAAGTAAACACACAGAAAACAACAACAACAACAACCTGGCCACGACCCAGCGGAGCTGTAAATTAGTGCCAGGAAAGAAGGGGATATATTAAATTGGAACACAAATGCTCATTATCTAATTCGGGCTACTGAAGTGAAAGCATTTCATTTATTGCGACGTGTCACATGTTTTTTGGGCCTCATCTTTATGCCGAGTGGCACAATAGGCTTTTGTTTACACAGATAGTCTCTTGTTCCAAAAAGGACAAGGGTGACCCTGTGTTGCATCTGACCGAGAACCATGACCGCACGTCCCTAAAAACATCAAACAAAGCCACTGTTTGAAAATCTCGTACCACAAGAGATACAAACCAATAAAATCACTTCTCAGTTAACGGTTTTTGACGAAAACATCCAGCCACTGCGCTTCGTGGAGATATGGCGGCAGAGGCCAAAAAGGGGGCCAAAAGGTTTTGTCGAACTGCAGGGGAAGAAGAAAGACAATACTGTTTAAGTTTTTTCTTTTCCTTCTGCCAAATGGCAAGGCAGCACTGAATGTTCCCCACAGCTTTCCTCATCATCTTTTTTTTTTTTGCACGGCTTCCACATAATTACATTTTGCCCACTGCAGACGAGCGCACACAGTCCAAGTTTCTCTAATTAAACAGAGAACACAACTGGGGAAAAAGAAGTAAATAAATCAACAAATAAATAAAGTGCTGACTTGAATGCACAGGAAGACTCTTTGTATGGTGAGGTGAGAAGGTCTTCAAGCGGCTGGAGAAGGATAAAGGGAAAGTAGCCAGAACAGAGTGGGAGAGGGAGTTAGCTCCTATCTCAGGTGACCAGTCGGCCATTGTGCTTCATAGGCTTGACTGGCTGTGCTTCTCTGTGTGCTAGGAGGTGCAGCAGCCTGGGGCCACACTCAGGGCAGAGTGGGTGAGACAACACTGTGGACACCATAGGGAGGGTGGGGCCTGCAGGTTGATTTGAGAAAGCCCTTCCCCCATTGGCCTGAGGGCCACAGACAGGATTGGTTGACCTTTGGAGAGTTTGGCCGGGGTGAGATGCTAGTTCCTTATGGAAGGGCCAGTGTCTGGAGGCAGTGACCACTCTTTTAAGGATAGCCATACCCCACACCAGTGTTCCTCAGTCCTGATAAAAACTGCACAACAGTTTGGACTGAAAAACATGAAATGAATTAACTGCATAATAAGCTGCTTTAATTGATCAATTTCGTGCTGAGTAACAACAAAAACAAGCATGCCCAGTGGCTCTCCAGCACCAGGACTGATGATCCCAATTCCACACATACGTCCACTGCAGCTTATGCTTTACTGTTTACTGTAATGTACGAAACACACACAGAGTGGACATCATAAGTGGCCCCATATCGTTGAGTGATAACAATAATAACAGTGACATGCCCTATAAGTTGCATAGTCAATATCAAACATAGTCCTGCAGCATATGACCATCCGCTACAGGTCTACTAAAACTCTTAACACACCCCTAAAACGTTCTTTTTTTTGGACAGAAGTTCACCTTACATTATTATGCCTTCATCTCATTCTCTTTAAATAAATGATGAAATGAGTGCACAGTAACCTACCCAACATTTTTGTAATACTTCAGCTTCAGCTAAAGACAGGCCCATAAGGACAGCTCCACAGCTCATGGGGACCTGGACTGTGATCCAGGTGAAACATCATGGTGATAAGAGTCACACTCCTCCTCCGTGGAGCTTACCTCCCTCTCATGGGGGATTGTTTATGAGGAGTTTCGTCATGTGGGAATCCCTGGAGGGAGGGGGGAGAGGTGTGATTTATAGCTGAGGGCTGCCCTGTCCGAGACTTGTATTCTTCTCAGCTGCTATCATGCAGTCCTCAAGCAAAAAAAAAAAAAAAGGTTTCTGTAAATCTCAATCTCTGCCCGGAAACATTTCCATACAACAATGGTGCCCAACTCGCACCTCCACCAGACCATTACATATCCAACCACTGCACACACAAATACTTCTGCAAAACGTACCTTCCTCACTCTTTGTTGAGAAACAAAGCAAAAATTAGATTTAATCTAACAAATGTCATGCATTGTCTTAGCAGGGAGCCTTTTATGCATGGTGTGAATATCATTACTTGTGTTTTACAGAGCATCTATTTGTCCAGAGGTGGGTTCAGGTTAATCATTTCCTGGCTCCAGGGTACAACTGAATAGCCTCACCTGCGTTTAAGCCTGCAAACCTCTCCAGTAAATGACTAATCACTGTAGCGGCAATGTTAAAAACAAGCTAATGACACTTGGGTGGAGAGACCTTTTTTCTCGTTGTAAATGTATGCCAGTTTAATTGGGGCATGTTTCGTCCCTGAGGCCTGTGAGCTCCTCTGTGAGGCTTGAGATGGGAAACTGTGCAGGAAACAGCATCTGGGCAGTGTGGCCATTACAGGAAGTGCCTGAGTGCACACCACAGAGCTCACACCAGCCAGACAAACGGGCTGATTACGCAGCCTCACACTCGCAGCAGGCTCCGATGTACTACTGCACATCAGCGACAGATGCATTAGAATCTTCTGAAACGGCCTCGGACTTCAAAGAACCTCCAGACTCCAAATCAAATATTCATGGATAAGCACTGAAACATAAACACCAGCATGTTGAGTGGGTGGACTGCCCATACAACCCTCACATATACCATTCTCTATGAACTCTTTACTGCTGGAAAAAATCAGCATAGATGAAAATGTGTGATGATGATGGTTATGATGATGATGATGATGATGATGACAATGATAGCATTATTATGTGGTCTTGCCAATGAAATCAATTAATGCTCTTCAGTAATAAGTGATAGAGTGGTACACATGTTCCCTGATGCATGCATGGTGCTTGTACACACATAGACTGCCAAATAGTGTGCCCCTAGAGGGTTGCTCTGGCCCCCCAGTACAGTGTTTTCACAGTGCAGGCAGTCTCCTGCTATCAGGGCTGACATAGGGCCAGGAGGGTAATCACCACCATAAAAAAGGGGAAAAAAAACATGTATCCCTCTCTATAGGGCCTGTTGGGTCTCTAAAACAACAGCTACACAGATGACCATTCATTGCTCATAAGGAGGAAGTCCCACTGGAAACAGCATCAGACGTTTTTATAGGATAATATCCCCTTTTCTGCAGGCTGTAATGGGAGATAGATGGATGACACTAGCTTGAAAAAACAACTCTAAAAAGCGAGATAATTGCCATTACTGCCAAGATGAGAACAGGCCTCCCAGTCTCACAAACACATTCACCCTTTCATTTATTCACTCCTGTACTCTGTGGAGTGCTCAATTATTCTCCCATTCATTTATTCTATCTTTTGTTTATTCAGTCGCTCCTGAATTCACTCACACATTCATTGTGAATTGTATCATCTATCCATGACAGAGAGAATAATTGTTAATCGCTTGACACCTCTCTGTATCACATACATAGAGGTTGTGCTGCAGACAAAAATCTTGTTGAATATTGGTGCAAATGTCAAATGTCGATAAAATAAAAATCTGCCATATTCCATTGTGTTTAGCTTGTCTACAAGGCATGAACATATGCAATCAACGTGTGCTGTGTGTGTGTGTGTGTGTGTGTGTGTGTGTGTGTGTGTATGTGTGTCTATGTGTGTGTGTGTGTATGTATGTGTGTGTGTATGTGTGTGTGTGTGTGTGTGTGTCTGTGTAAGCATGCATGTGTGGGTGCTCAAAAAATTATATCTGCAATAAGTTGCTCTTATGGAACCAGGGTAAAAATGTCTCATTCTGTTGCATCAGTGTTAGGCTTGGACAGGCAGTCCCCATGTCAAGGCTTTCCCCTAAACCCAATTAAAATGGCATCAGGAAATTAAAGCGCATTGTGAAAAGGCCTGACTGGAAGACCGTTAATCCAGCTACGACCAGGCAGCCTCAGTGTCTCCACCCTCCACCATCTGACAGCGAATTCAGCAGCACTTTCACAAGGCCCACAGCATTACACAATTAAGTCATCCACCCCTCACATTTAAAAGTCAGGAAATTAAAAATGAGAAGCAGATTCAGACTTGAACTTAAAAACCCCAAACCCGTGATATATGTGACGGTTTTAAGAGAGAAGGAGAGGCTCTTGAGAAAGCAAATAGTCTCCACTCATCCCAGGAAACAGGCCAACGTGAATGAGTTGTACAGCATCCTAATTCAGCACAAGCAGGTCATTAGGGAAAATGACATTAGCAGGGCTACACAGGCCCCTGTACTCCACTGCTCACACCGGCATTCCGGGATGGCTGGGCACACAACAGCTCGGTGTGTTTCCAAAAGATTGACGCACATCACATTCAACGTCACATTAAATTAAAGTTGTGCTGTTTACCAGACACACTTATGTAGGTCACCTTTTGAGGCTAACACTTAGCAAATTAGCCATTTGTCTACTGTATAAAGCCTGAATTTCTCTATAAACAAAAACAAAAAAGAGGGGTGCGTTCAAACAACATAGACCCCCCTAACTGATCCCCCTAACTTCCACAGCCACAATCTCTCTGCATCCTACGAAAACCTGAGCGCCTACAGCATTCTGAATGCTGGTTTGTATCATAAGTGGCCTACACGTTCAAAGCAGATGTTTACAACTGCACACTGGTTGTGGCAAGCCAGAGCCAACCCAGGACAAAGCAGGGCCATTCTTTAAGTGGTGGAGGTTACAAAACATGGCGTGGGAGAGCGTCTATCCCGACTGACACACTGCCTGTTTACACAGGGTGTAATCACAAATAAAACATGTATTAAATAAATCCTCAGCACAAACAAAGCTCAGATTGCAACTGACAGTAAAGCTAGAAGTCAAGCCCACTCTCAGTCCAGCTTCGAAGTTGCCCTCCCCCCAGTTACACACCTGCATTTAGAGCTGATCTGACTTGCTTATAGGTTTACACTGCTCACAAATCCCACACCCTTTCACTCACCCAATCCAGCTTCTCTCATATGGAACTGGCAATCAGCTGGAGGGAACCAAAGCTAAACTTAAATGGCAGTCTGAAGACCCTTTTGTATAATTATGCAATGTCAACTCCTAACACAACCAAAAATAGGCCCAATTACAGATTTCAAATGTCAAAGTACTTTTAACGCCTTGCTGTTGACATTAGCTTGATATTTACAGTTATTTTATGGTGGAATAGGGGGAGCTCATACTTCACGCTCATTTTACACTTGCGTTCGTTCTCAGGGGCAAGAAAAGCAGTCAACCTCAGAGCACTCTCAGTTCAGAAGTTCAAACCTGAAGTGTGACGCATGGTATGTGCCACGTAGCCACATGAGGTGAAAGAGTGCCTGGTTGATGGATTTTTGCCATCTGGTTGATATTTCAATAATGAATGTGAGTTTGACTGAGCCTGAAGCAGAAGTCAGATCAATGTTGAGGGATGGAGCAAGCTTATCATTTGCTCTGATCCTGGGCTATATAGCTGTATGGCACATACCAGACATGATAATAACTGATGTCATGGGCTATTTCCCAAAGCTACCCAGGTTAATTACATCCATCAACAGTGCCATAGCTGAGCTACACACTGAGGGCTCAGTCCTGACCCATCTATCACATGCATCCCTGAGCACTAAACATTATATATACATCAGAGGGAGATGTGCTCCATGCCTTAGGTTATCCTTAACTAAATAACAGTGAGAGGACAAAGGAGCCCCTAACCTTAACTCAGAAGAAATTGGTAAAATCTGTGCTGCAGCCAAAGTGAGCTCATGCTATGACCAACACCATAAACAGAGTATAAATGCCCTGCTGTGTGGTGTGCATCCAGCTTCAAAGACCAGATCCAGGGCTGCTGTGAAAGCTATTCCCAACGAGTAATCTGCCTTCATTTTTATAAACAGTTACACACACCAGTGTTAGTTCACTCCTTAACTGGACAATGGCACACAACTGTCAGCAATATGCATGCGCTCTGAAAACTCATGTCTAACAAATACATCAGGTCTGCCATCACTTTATGGTCCAGGTGATCAGTCTCTGTTGCAGTCCCTGTGTGAGGGGGGCGTGAGGAGTGACGGATCTCTGCAGGCTCTCCTGGACATGCCGGCAGGGCGGTTTTGTGGATTGGATAACACCACACCTCAGGTCTGGCTTGTAACCACTATCTCTGAGTGTAGAGGAGCAATAACGGGATTAAATGATTGCTGTTTTCACTCTGCGCACAAACACACACACACACACACACACACACACACACACACACACACACACACACACACACACACACACACACACACACACACACACACACACACACACACAGCGAGATTTACTCTGCCCCAATGAGCTGACACAATAGGTTAGCACAGAGCCCTTCTTTACAAACACTGTCATCACAGACATCTCAGAATGCTAACTTCCACATTTCCACTCCTTTTAAAACATTGAGTAATATTTAGAGGGAGGGTGATTTAAAGAGAGAGACCTTCATTTCTTTTGAATACAGTAATTAAACACTATTTAACACCTAGTAGCACAAATCCTCCCAAACTCCACCCTCATCTTGGAGTAAGCTACAATGAGAACAAACGTTTTGATTTGGCAATCTGAAATGAAAACTCTATACTCGTCTCTCACTTTTTGTATTAACCAATCATTACCAATTGAAACATGTCTGCGCTGAGTCAGTCCCAGTTCAGATAGATTACCAGCCATGCTTATGTTCAGGTGAATAGTACAGAAATGCAAATCATAGAACAAATATGCTGCTGGAACACTAGAGGTGCTTGTGCTCAGAGCGTGCAGTAGCATGTAAGTTCCCTCAATGCAGTGATGGAGGTCTACCACACACACACAAATAGTCTCTCACACACATACTCTCTCACTCTCTCTTGCTTACTCACTCTTCCTCTCTTTCACACACATCCTCTCTTCAACAGACTCGCTCTAAGAAATTTACAAGGATCACACAAACCCAAATTATACATACATGAACACACACACAATTCTAAGGGCAATGATATTCTTAAAAAAAAAGAGATTTTTTCATAGTTAGCAACATCTGGAGTTCTAGGGGCCTGAGGAGGCAAGAGGTATTTATCTAGTATGGCATTGCTGAAGTTTGGATACTTAAGGTTAAGTATTTCAGTGATCAGCTATATCTATTAGGCCCCTTGAGATGTAAAATAATCCAACAAGTAACCAAACAAAACAGCAAAGAGATATTAGCACACGATGGATTACTTTGGAATTAAAATGGACTGTGAACCCTGCTCATTAGTGCAGACCGTAAACATGAATGATTTATGGTCACATGCAAAACATAACTTTTAAGAAGCTGACAGGCACTGAGCACTGCGTTAATCACGACACATTCCTCTAACTGGCTGGGGAATATTTCCCTGTTATTGTGGCAGGCATCAAATGACATTGGTAAACATTGGTAAACAGTCGTAGTCCAGCATTGCTGGGGGTGGCCAGGACTGGGTCACCACAGGAGCTAAAGACTGTTGGCGCTAAAGTGAACTTTGACCCCACCTGAATAATTGTATTTGAGAGCAGCACACTGCAGGGTTCCGTTACTCACTAAAATGTAATGCAAACTGATAATAATAATATTAATATTTTAATAATAATAATAATTATTATTATTATTGTTGTTGTTGTTATTATTATAATTATAGTAATATTATTATTGTGTTATTACTGAGTAACAACACATGTATTTGACATATTTTAGTATCTAATTTCTGTAATTGATTACAAGATGTTAAGGCTTTACTGTGACATAATTCACAGCCATTTTAAATAGGCACTTCTTCCCCAGGGGTCAAAAGAGTGATTAGCCTTTTCAGTTCAGAAGTTCAGAATGTGCCCTTGCAATATGTGCATGTGTACTGAATGCAGTTGATGAACATGTTAGAGTGAGTTTGACCATCTTTGAAATAACTGGAGCGTGTGAAAACTCCTCTAAAATGTGATCAGACTAAGCATACTTGGCTTGCAGCAAAGTTCTTTCTTGTACCAGAAAAGGCTGAACAATTTAGTGATTTTTCCCAAAAAATGTTTGTGAAATGTTTGTGAAAAAATGAATTGCTTACAAATGTTGGGAAACATTGTCCAATTGTCTCAGCCCATGCGTATGCCAACATTTTCATCAACCCAGCTGGTCTGAGAACCCAGCATGACTTATAGCATTGACATTAATCCAGTCAAGAGTGGTGAGTAAATATAAACCTGAATAAACTATACTGTTTAAAGATGACTGCAGTTCATGTAGACAGGCCTGTGGGTCGTGAGCTGCAGATGATCTCTGTGAGAAAGGAAGCCTCAGGATAAGACTGCTTGTAAATGTTAAGCCCCCTGCCTCAGTCCGTGTCCAGGTATCTCTATCTAGTTTACACTGAGATAATGGCCAATTGTCCAGAGTATGGTGATGTATTACAGCTCTATGTTGGGGTAATGTGATGGTAATCTCTTATCTACAGGGGCTACCAAAACTCAAAGCATGGACACCATGCCATATAACAATTTAGTGCCGTAAAACCTCCTCAGGGATTTTTTGCGATTACTGGATTTTGAGATCTCCAGTAATTTTTTTTGGTTAAAATAATTTGTTGAAAATCACTTACAAATGCACGCGATGTAAATACGAGGGGTAGTGTTAGGTTTTAGTTTTAGTTCTGGGCTTTAAAATGGCAGTGAAATATTGGCGTTGTTTTGGCAGGTATCCCATAACTCATCCCATAATTACAGAGCAGCGTTGCTATTGATAGCTCCACAGGAGGTTCTTATATGCTGCAGTCCAAAACATATATGCTGTAGGCAAACCAGATATGTATTTTTAACATGGTGAAATCTGTTTGCTAACATTTTAAGCTAAAAAGTCCAATATTATGCATCTCGTATGACAGTCTCCACACTCATGAAAAGGGGTGTTGTCAGTATTTGCAGCAGTGGGTTTTCTGTAAAGTGGAAGGCTCATGATGGGAACAGTGATTGAAAACAGAACTGAATGTGTCAGTGTACTGTAGCAGCTGAGAAACTTATCATGTAAGTAGCTGCATGATCAAATCCCAGGTGAAGAATACCATTACATTTAGTGTACTAAACCTAAATTGCTTCATTAGATATTCAGCTAAATAAATGGATACATCATTCAAAATACCATAGATACATTTTACTCCTTTTTTGTTTTCGATGGTTACAAACTAAAATAGCTTGCCACAAAAACTGAATTTTATTTAATATAACCAGATTTTAGTTTAATCTACCAAGAAATCACACACAATCTTCTTATTAACAGAGTAATTTGTTTTTGGAGCAAGCTATTGAGATATTTTTGACCCATGGATAACCTTTTCCCATGATTCCCTGCTCCACACAACAGATACAAACGAATGGGGTTTGTCTTATCCCAGTTATGAGGAAGAAACATGTTTACTCCCAAGTGTCTGATGCCAAGTGGAAATTTAGAGATGTGGCCGGGGCTTTGAAACACCTGGAACATATCTCTGTGACTAAGACAATTGGTATTCATTTTATAATCACAGGAATCCATAGCAACCACAACTGTGCAACAACTACAGGCCCTCCAGCCATGGGAAATGTATGAATTACTGATGAATCAATGCACAACACACACCCAGAGATTATTATGGGTTTACTATGTTCTCAAAAAAAAAAGGGGGAGAACCTTTTCATCAGAAACATGGGTCAAACTCTTTATGCAAAAGAGATGAGACAAATACCATGAATTTTTAAAGTCTTTTACCAGAGTTCTTTTAATCAGATTGTGAAAATCACACCGATCTGGTATATCGTTTTGTCTTATCACAGAGACTGTTACTCACTAAGGACGCCATGTGCCTTCACGTTCCTCCCACTCAATGAGAATGTCTCTGTAGGCATCTTTTAGATCTAAGAGGTACTCATGATGGACCCTAAGGTTCTACAATGCAGGTACAGAATGTAAAATATTTGGCAAACCGTTCTGGAAACTACTGATACAGTATCTTTCACTCCATATTGGTTTGTGAGGTATTTTTTTATTCTAACATCACAATTACCTTTTCCTCTAGCAGTCTAAGTGACCTGCGACCTTTTCTGTTCTGCTCTCTTTAAATCCATGTCTGAATCACACCTCAAAAAGCACTACAGGTGCAGGGGACAGACAATAGGAGCAACATCTATTATCATTCCCTTTTACATGCAGCAGATGCCCCTGTCCAAACTGACTAAAGCACAAAGTTTATCTAATCCAGCTAATGTGACTTAATACATAATATGCATGTTATAACATGAGAAAATCAGAGCATAGCAACAGCTAACAACATAGTAAATGGACAACTTTTGCATACATAAACAGTTATCTATTTACTGTGTTGCTAGCTATTCGGTAACTACACTTCCCAGTGTAAGTCACAGCTCGTCTCATGACATGTTACTCATAACATATGACATTAATGGGAAGATGTATGAAATGTGACCTCGCGAAGTGTAAAACACTCATGCAGCAAACGACCCAAACGTTCTGTGTCGTGACACTCGATTGATGATGTGAACACTGAAAAACGACCAGAATCTGCTCATTCTAAGGGTTACGTCCCGGCGCAAGACAAAGCCCTCCGTGCCTAAGAGGGGGATGTTTTTTTGGGAGTCTCCCTCCTCACGATGCATCACATCAGTTAATTAAACACAGTTTGAGCAGAGGGGTCTGCAATTATATGAGTCATTTGTTTTGAGGAAATTATAAATTCCTCACTGGGCTTGCAGACAGAATAACGACTCAAACACAGAATGACGCACATGCCAGCTTCCCCAGGTGTTTGTTTGCTGTTGTGGTCTGGTGGCGATTTAGTAGGTAATCCTCAATGGAATGAAACGCTAATGAAGAGGTTGGAGTAATCCACCATGGATTTACAGAGTACAGGCAAGCCTGAACCATGCTTGATCATGAGCTTCACTGAGAATGACCCCAAAAGGTGAGGGGGTGGTTCTGTTATGAAGGGTGGGGGGAAGCTAAGGAGTTCCCAAATACCATTCCATGGCAAGGACTTACGCCCAGTTGAATGGCCAGTCACATTTGTAGGCCTATCATCAGAAGAATGGTCTTCTCCTCGGTGTGTCCCTCCATCTGCCTCTTTTCTCTCCGCAGTGAACAGCCTGAGCAGCGCAGTCATCATGTTAGAGGAATGTACTGCATGTGTTGCTCCCATAGCCTGACTGCAGGCAGCCTGAATGAGCTGCTCTTGCATGATGGCACAAGGACAGCTCTGCCCACTGAAGCCTGACCCTCTCTGGGTGAAGCAACGGCCATCAGGTTTGCTGGGCACCACAGTCCCATGGCACCTTCACCTGCCAGAGACAGAACCTGCGTGTATTCTAGTCCTGTCAGTAAGAGCCATTCGATTACCACATGTTCAATGACTTAACATTTTCACTGTCTTTATATTTAAAACGCCATTAAGACTTAAAGGGCTGCAGGGGCCTATGAGCCCACATGCTCTCTCCCTCAGACACGCCTCCTTAACTTCCCTCCAGCCAGGTGGAAAATCAGATGATCCTGGCAGAACAATGAGAAAACTCCAATCACCAGAGAGAGGTGCCATACTGTGTGCTGTATTCATAAAGCTCCATGCCGTCCACGAGCTCAGCTCTCAGCATGCTTCCTCATAATTCAGTCCACTGCATGTCAGCTGATCTGTGCGTGAACAGTCACTTCATGATTCTCACTGTTCATTACACATAACTTCAAATTCAATTTTTATTAGCACAGCAAAAATAAAATTGCTATTGCCACAGCTTAACATTATGATTACTTTATCTCTCTCTTTCATCTCTTTCTTTATCACTCTATTATTAATTTGTTTGTGTCTGCTTGTTCTTTTCCCCATCTTCCTTCCCCTCCAGGTCTTCCTTCCATCGCTGTCTTTCTATAGCTCATGTGCCCAGGGTTCTATGGGTCTCCAGGCATATGGCATTGATGCTCACAGCCTGCACGTCATAAGGCAGTAACCCTTAGTGAGGGAAATAAAACATTATTTTTCACACCACTGGAGGACTGCTCAGGACATCGGGGCATCTTAGCCATTCAGCCGGACTGCTGTGACTACAGTTACAGAAGGAACCTATGTATCTGCACACAGATAACATCTAGGAGAAGTAGGTCATAACAGCGTCCACACAATACAGATAAGCCCTGTTTTGCTTTAAATGCCAGATTTATAATGACTTGTGTATGTAAACAACACTTATGTAATGAAGAATGCGCTGTGCCTGACACAGCCAGGTCATGGGCAGCTTTGCACTGTAAGGCACGCAACAAGGTTATAAAGATTACTCAGTGTGAAAATGGTGATAAACTACCATTCTTACCTCTATTATCACTAACTAAACTAACATTAGCTAAACAAGACCTTCAATGTACATAGTGAAAATTATCCCAAAGGGACAACCTCATCCTTACAGCCAGGTGAAGGTTGTCCTCTGACATAAAGCCCAGGTTTAAAGAAAACATCAAATGCATTGTTTGGGTTTTTTTCAGTGAAACTATTTTTAAATGTATACCTGTCCTAGCATTGATTATGTTGAAGCTATACCTCCACAGAGTCAGTGGTATCTGCCAGACCAGCAGTGCATGTCATTCCTCAGGCTTCTAAAAGGAACTGAACTTCTCAGAGGTCTCCGCCCATCTCTGACTGAGACTAGGGTTGTGGATTCAGTCACTTTATTGGCGGTGCAATCCAGGTGCCATTACAGCCCATTAAGAGGGCTTGCTTTGTTGGGGGCGTAAATCTGGTTCAAGCACCTTAAAATTCCAGGAACAGCACAATTGACTTTCAGGTGGATATGATAAAGAGCTAAGGTTAATGCGTGGAGCACAGGTCTTCAACAGGTGACCAGAGGGAACAATGGGGAATCCAAACTGTATGACTTTATGGCTTGTTTATCATTTTCTATCTGATAAGCTTCATTTCCGCTGTCTCAACACTTTTCATGGTCTCTCAGTGTTCCCAGCGACTTAGCTCTTACCTTAGTCCAGTTTTTACCCCAAACAAGAGTTATGTTTTCATACATGTAGAATAACCTGGTACACAAATGATGTGAAAATATATACTATTAAGGAATGTTTGCTACTTTGTGACATAAAATTAAGTCCATATATTTTTGCAAATAATCACAATCCACAATAAATAGTTAACTTACAAGTTGCATAAGTGCTTATATAAGCACTATATATGCTATGAAAATGCATAAAAATGTTATGCATTTTATTATATACTACAAAAATTTGTTTAACTGTTATTTTACACTTACAACTGCCTTCCACAGAGCTCACATCATCATATACTGATATCTTATTTTTTATAAAATAATATTAGTGGTTTGTTTGTCTCAAAAGTGTTACACAATTCATATGGTTCTAAAATTAGAAACTATCAGAGTGACAGGATAAGGTAGGAAATAAAAGGTTGGGGGGTGGGAGCACAGAGTGTGATGTTCTCTAAATCCAGGAAGGAAGCTGGGAAAGGGTAGCTCACCAGACATTGTGTACACTGTGTCGAGTACTATTTTCTGCCACTCAGGGGCAATGAGAGTGACTGTTACCTGCCAGAATGTCTAAAAACAGACAACAGAGAAAGTTAAAAAGTGTTAGGATGAGATTTGATCTTTATGTCCTGTAGTGCTGAGAGATATGTAGGGGGGGGCAGAGCGTGTACTTCTCCCATTCGGCCTCTGTGAGTTCCTGTTCCCTACCTCAGCCTAGGGAGGCCACAGGCTACAGGAGCAGTGGCCTCACTAGCTAGCAGGCTCACCTGAGGAGGACTCATGGTCAGCCCAAGTGTCAGCTATTGTTTTTCTAGACCATATGGTAACAGCTACTGCCTGGCAGGCTGAAGAAGTTGGCTTTGCTGGCTTCAGTTTTGAGTCATTTGTGGGTTTGAGCCTGTGCATTTGTGTGTTTTTCTGAGCCAGGCTGTCGCTTGCTATTTTGAACCTGTTTGTTGAGTTTTGTTTTACCCCCAAAAAGTACTTGATAAACTTTGGCAATTTTTGTTTAGTAAACTTTTCTGTGTTTTCCTTCCTGTCATCACCTGCCACTGTACCACAGTCTCCTTTATTTAAACACTGCAAGTGGCAAGTTATGAACACACACCTATCACTCCATGACCAAACTGCTCTTAGAACAAGCTAAAACGGGTGGAAATGGCAATAATAAAATTAATAAATAAAATAAAAACACAGTACAAAACAATCACAATAGTGAATTAAATTTGCAACAAGTTGCAAAAACAAAATCAATGTGTCCCAAATAGCTTTGTGTATTATCACAGAAAAAGAGAGCGGTAGAGTGAAAGAGGCAGAGTGAGAGAGTAATGTGCTTTGTCATACTTGCTGTAAATGTGATTGTGCTTTGGCAACATAAGCATCCCCTTGTCATGCCAATAAAGGCACTTAAATTGAATTTAGAGATATGGAGGATCAAGAAAGAAACAACACAAATGTATGTTTGTCACGCCAGTAATGGTAAAGTAAACTGAAACAGGGCAGGGAGGTCAGGGTCAGAATGAGATGAAGTGAGTCAGGTTCAAAGAACGGAGAGAGAGAAACACACTTGGAAGCCTGAAGGAAAGTTAGACAAACATCATTATGACCAATTGCTCAAGCATCTGGTCATAAGAGAATTTTTGTACAAAGAAATGTAGTTATTTCTGCAGTGCTCTTCCGCTTCTCTTCTACACTTGTTACAGGCTTCCACCCGATATGAACAATTTCACCTACTATGGGCCCAACTGACTGAGACCTCTCCAGTCACTCCATGGACATGTGACTGACAGACATTCTCACTCTGTATAAAAATGCGGCAATTACACAAACGGCACAAATCAGTGATGCAAATGAGCTGCTAGGCTGTTTGTAGGTTCCAGCTCGCAACTCCGGGAAGTCATCCACCCCAACACAGCCGGGAAGCGCTGGCATCCCACTCAGCCTCTGAGTCTCTGAGCCAATCACACACATGGACCGAAGAAGTGCTAATGCACGGCATGGCACTTTACACAGCTAGGAAACGGCTGACATGCTTCTTACTTGTACTAAAGGCGATTGTTTTCATTTATTTAAAGGCCTCCACATGCCTGCTTGTGCCAATACAGGGCATCAACATATTATCACATCATATATTTAAATGATGACTGATACAGGTAGGGCTCACCACCAGTAAATGCCTAAATGTCATGTGAATGCAATCAAGTGAAATACTTCAGTCCAGAAGTGACATGTTTCTGCAACTCCTCACTCACTTTTCATTTAATTATAATATTTTATTTCCATTATTAAAATGAATAACTCTTCATGACACAAATCTAATGATACCACCACTTTGAATATAAAAACATATCTTCTCATTTTTCATATTTATTGTTTTATTTGGGTATTTTTATTGCAGTGGCATAAACAGTAACAATAATGAAAACAGTCATTTGTAAGATTTATTTCATCTTGCTCAACGTTGCGACTAAGGGGAAACTGGGCCTCTTTACTTTTGAAAGACCTACTGTTTATTTTCCACGTGTTGGGAGCAATTGGCAAAAACCTTCAGGACTAAATTCCCATCAGTGAGCAGCTCTTACTGTAGCTGGGCCTCCTACAGAAGAGAGACACCCGAGAGACTGTGACAAAACCAAGGGGGCTTGGTGCACTCTCTCGCAATCTCTCTGACGTCTGGAGACCATCAATAGCTCACTCTGAAAATATGAGTCCTCACTCTTCCCGCACAGAACAAAAAGGAGTTAAGAATTCATGATAATTAGAAGCAAAACAAATCAATGGTCAAGTAAAAAATGTAGTTAAATAACTAAATATTAGATTTGCTTAAAAATAGGTGAAACCATCATCGTCATCTGATATGAATGGCACAGTTATAATAATGTCAGCTGTAGGTGCAGTCACTCAGATCCTATCGCAAAAAAGACCACTTATTCATTTGCAGTGTAGACCTGACCAATAATGCTACAATATTCCAAAATAATTGTGGGAAATGTTTATTTATAGTTTTAAGACATAGATATTTTACTTATTAGCTGGATTTCTTACAAATTATTTCTGCCAAAAAGCAGAGCAGATAGATTGTATCAGGGTAGTTACTGGCTAGACTGTAAAGAATGAACACACATGTATTTTTGTAACCTTTAGTACAGATTTTTTTCTAGGCAGTTAGACCAGATTTTATTTATAGCTTTGTCTGAATTCTCAATTATATCCAGACTCACTTTTGTAGGAGGAGCCTAGCCTCTCCTCCAAACAGTGTACAGCAAGCCATTGGTTCTCTCCACTCTGCTGTGGAGATGCAGAAGAGTAACTCTGGTACAATAAGACAAGGAAAACTCTGCTGACTGCAAGCCATCTTCTCTGGGAAACACATCGGCCAATAATGTGTCACCCTGAGGGACTGCAGGCCACTGTCTGGGTTTGATGATATTTTGAAAAAGGAATGCATACAACACTGATATCACTGATGAACTAAATTAATTATTGAGACTTTTTGACAGATATTTCAGTGTTGTGTATATCCTTTTTCTCTTTTAAATCTGAAGTTACAATTTGAGAAGCACAAAGTCCCCTCCATTTTATTGATCCCATTCTGGACTGGCTCCCATCAGTGCACTGAGAACCTTTGTCTTAGCAGTGAAAGCTTCATGGCAGCGCAGCGTTATACCTGAGAGAGAGGCTGTGAAATGACCCAGGACATTATGCTTCATGCATCATGCAGGACAGCACGTCACTGCGAGTAAAAGGAGATGGTAGTCAGGGTCCAATGGCAGTGAGGTACGGGAATGTGGCCTTACAAAAACACACACTCACCAGTCAGGGGGAGATATGACTCCCTCTGCACAAGAAAAACAAACAGCGTGCATTCTGACCAAGCTCAGGATGCCAGGATTTAATTAAACTGGTTATTGGACATCCCCAGGAAGTGACCCCTCGCGGTCCGTGTGTGTGTGGGGGGGGTGACACTGTGTGATAGGAGAATATGTGCATTTATTTTCAGTACAAATTGTGGCCCTGACTATCACTGTATTGATCCACAGGATTTCGGGGGGTTGTGGGGTCAAATCCTGACATGAGTATAATTTGATATCTGCTGCTTCTCTACCTTCATTCTAAACAGAACCCCCACCATATTTAGTCGCATGGAAAGTAAGTGCTATTGACACAGATTCAGATAAGACACCTTCAGACAAATGGTCAAGCTACGTATACCATGACCACTACAATGCTGCCAGGCAAACCTGAGAGTGACTAATAAAGGTTTCACCAATCACCACACAGAGCAAAATGAAAAGAAACTACTCAGATGACTCAGATTCAGCGGTTAGCATTATCTGAAACCATAAGCAAAAGAAGGCTCAAGGCCCTGGAAATCTGAAGGTTGTGGGTGAGGCAACTCAAACAACACTCCACCCATATATACAGACACCACTCCTCCACTCAGAGCTCCCTCCACAACTCCACCCATCAACCTACCTACAGCTCCACCCACCATAACTCTGCCTGTAACCCCACCCACTGCCCCACTCATCACCCCACACACTGCTCCACCACTGTTCGAGTACACCAATCATAGAAGCACAGAGGCAAGCCTCAGTGATGTGACCGCCATCATTCCGCCGTAACCCTGCCAAGAACTTTGTCCGTTGCTGAGTACATGACTTTTGACCTTGGGGCGTCATTGGACAGACCGATGGACCAGAAGCACACCTCCCCACCAAGAGCACAAAAAGCTGTCTGTCCAAACCCTCTTTGTGCTGCAGTTTGTGTCAGGCAGCACCAGGGGCACCAAGCTCCTCCTCTCCCGCCTGAGTCTGCTCCAGGCTACAGCTCATACGCCACAGAGACACTCACTGACTGGAAACCATGAGCATCCAGCGCGGGGGAAACGAAGGCTCCAAGAGGCCTATTGTTATTATCCCATTCCACAGCACATAGAACAATGATGAGACAGACCCCTTTAAAAAGAGTTCCTGCAAAGCTCTGCCTTTGAAGGAAGTCAGCCAGACCCTGTGCCAGGGTTATGGAGCACGCTGTGTGAGTCAACAAGAGACGCAGAATTCCCCCGAGGTATGGGCAGGAGGTGTCGACTAATGGCCCATAGAAAATGCCTCTGCCGCAAGTAATTTCATGTTTGAGTGCCGGTGATTTGGGGACTGTGTTTCCTAAAATGGCGGGATGCTATTGTACAGGGGTGAAGGGGGGGTGAAGGGTGAGGGGTAGGAGTGGAAAAACAATGTTGTTAGAAAAAAAAAAGGTAGACGGAAACCGCCGTGATTAATTGCAGGAACCACAGAGCCGAACAGACCAAAGACGCCAACCATGCTCCCAACCAATGTGCCTGATTAAATGATGAACCGTTTCCCCTCTGTCATCTGAAGGAGCCTGGCACGTCATGCTCTGTCTCTCCCTATCGCCTTGCAGGGCCGACCGCTGCTCAAAACGGAACGCCTTCTGACCTGCCTGAGGCCCGCGGGCTCTGATGGTCTGGAAAGCAGCGCCGGTTGTGCCATGTTTATAAATTCCCGCTGTGCTATTTTTGGAGTGGGCAGTCAGCTTCTGTCCTTTGCTTCTGCCATCCGCTGGAGGACCACTTCTTCAATCACACATTTCAGAAATTCAATGTGCTGACACTGGCGTCTCGTCTGACACCAAGCAAAAGGCAGATGAACTATAACAATAGAATGAATTCTGTTTTTTAATGAATTGCTGAAAATGATGACATGATGAAAACTGAAGGCAGCAGGTTTTCTGATTTCTGATTTAAGATAAACATGTTGGTGTAGACAGGGATATGGAGACAAGGAGAGATCCATGTCACCATGTTCATACACAATAATATTTACAAAGCTTAAACCTGCAGGCACAGACAGAGATTTGATCAGTGATAAGAAAAGAGCAGAACCTGACAGTACCCGTGCTCTTCCCCCCTGCAGGCGCTCCTCTTAAAACAATACTGCCTTTCACTCCTCAAATCTCCACCCTGCTCATGCTCCACTTCACACCTCCACTCTACCTGACACCCGCGTCTCTCAGGTGACTCACGTCACTGTTTGCCACAAGTAGTCACTGTGCTGCGGCCTTCTGATATCTGAACCGTTCACTTGTCAATCAGGATTCCAAACGCACCCCTGTCTGCTGAAATGCACTACAGAAGAGGATTGCATTCATGGATATGATAGTTAACTGCTGTACATTCACTTTCTGCTGTATGTATTTCTGACATGTTTGAAGATTATAAATGGAGAAGCCTCTAGGACATTCAGGTGCAGGATAGAGGCCAGGCAGGGGTGGACAAAGTGCACAACTTCTGCACATGTGTAAACGCAGATTCATAATGCATCATAGTATTTTTACTTTTGATCCTTAGGTACATGTACTGTTGTACTTCAAGTAGAAATTTGAATATAGTACTTCTACTTTTAATCTAGCAATGCTTCATCGTGGCTATCTTTACTTTTATTCAAGTATAAAATTTTGCCCAACTCAGGGGCTACTTCATCCTCAAGAAAAGCTCATAAACTGCCACAAGTCTGAAACAAAAACTTGTCAATGGGACCCGAGTTGGGAGTTGGGGTTTGGATGGACTGATGGGAGTGTTGGGATGTTTGCAGGAGGATCCACTGATGGGTTAAAAATGTAAAGGGAGGGCGCTGAGTCTAACTGACTGCAATTTAATTAATTTGTTCTCTAAAATGTGGTAATTGTGCTTATTAAAAGAGTAGCTGCATGGTTTCCTTTCAGAGAGACCACTGTGTGGAACAGGAAGAGGAAACTGGCACAGAGCTATGGACCCGTGACCATGTCAAGCTTCCCAGCTTTTCATTTTTGCTCTTCAAGGTGCTGTTTCAGCCATAGAACAGGAGTCCAGCCACCAGGAATGATAGCATTGCTGCGCTGAGATTATTCTGTTACTGTGTAAATTACTACCTCATTACTGCTGGCACGGATTGGGGCGTTTATTTCCTAAAACACACTTGTGGGCTGCCATCCTACATTTGTAGGGAATTTTGTTTTGTATGAAGTCAATAACATCTGATAGTTCAAAATAAACTATATTTGAAAACAGATTTACTTTTTCAATTTGAGGTTGATCCTTCAGCCTTCTAATTGGAGCTTTACTGCAAGCGAACTTAAATAAAGAAATAAAGTCTTAAATTGATAGGAAAATGTGCAAGAAACAAAATCAAAGGAAAAGGCAAGAAAAAAAGAGTAAAGAGCTTGCTGCAGGGCATGGAGGCACAGTTTCCAGTCTACCTCTTACAGTCATTTTTAATTCGCCGTGTACAATTACAGCCCCTTTTCTGAAGGAGGGAAGCGGGCCAGCCTGATGGTTTTATCTATGTGGGTCAGAGTAAACCATACTCTCTGAGGCCATCCATCTCTGTTCATCATCTTTACTGTGCTCTCACTGAGCTACCAAACCGCTGGACAAGATACAAGGATACACACCATGGACTGTGGGCTTCCGAGTAAAAATTCCCAGTGTTATAGTGATACTAACAGGGACACCTGCATTCTTTACCACACCTCCACAGATGGTTGAAGTCAACTCCCCAATACTGAATAGTATTGAAGAGTGAAGTCAACTCCCTAATACTGGAGTATTGAAGAGTGAAGTTAACTCACTAAGTCTGGAGTATTGAAGAGTGAAATGGACTCCCCAATACTGCACCTCAAATAATTTCACATTCCCTTCCCACAGGCTTTTCCTACTCCTGTTACGAGCCCACGCTGGCTGCATGCACAAAAACACTACTGCATTTGTAACTGCCAATTACTCCTGTGCATAAAAAGAACATATAAAACATAAGAAAATATATAATACACCCATATTAGCTGGAGTGTGGACTTATTCATGTGATTTTATGCTACTTTAAAACTTATTTATCTAGTGATACTTAGATCAAAGATGGCCAGGGGCAAAGCAGCACAAACACTGACAGAGACCATTCAATTGATGAGGCATCTGGTTAAGTCACCATGACAGCAAAAAGACTAAACCTGGGTGCATTATGGTTACTAATTCTGTTATGGAGGACTGCAGGCATTGAATACAGGCACTGAAGTCAAAGAAGTGAGGCACACTAAAAAAGCCTTTATGAGGAAATATCGGCCTCTGTTCCCACACCCCCACCTCTGTTGTAAAGCCAGTATTTAAGACACCCAGAAAGTTATGTTAAGTTCCCATGAAACTATTGCCCTGGGCCAGAAAACCTGGACAGAAATACAGATGGGACCAGATTCCCTCAAAACTGGAACACATCTCTGACAGATTGACATTAATTTCATAAAACTCATTTAGGAGTGCAGCAGATCCATCACCATAAACATGTGGAGAGAAGAAGAGGGGAAAAAAGAGAGTGAGAAAGAAACAGAGAGAGAGAGAGAGAGAGCAGGGACGGAGAGTTATTACTGTTTTCTGTTAACAATTTTTGCTTTTACAATGGTTTTTGATTTTATTTAAACAAAACATTTTGAATTAAAAAAGGAAGCCGATAGGGTGAGGAAGAGAAAGAAAGAAAGAGAGAAAGAAGTACATGTTTATGCTTTGTGTTTTTAATGGTCTACTGATAATCCATTACAAACAGACTCCCATCTTCTCATTTGGGGCAGCAGTTTATAGTTTACACAATCCTGTTAGACTATGTAAATGTTTTATCATTTATCTGTATTGTGCATTCAGCAGACTGGCATGACAAATATTCAAAATGTGTTTCTTTTCAAACTAAGAGACAGACAGACAAACAGACAGAGTCAGCCAGTTCCAGGTTTGCCTTCTTCTTCTCATTTTACTGCTGGTTATTGCTGGCTAGTTGTTAAGCTGAGGAGTTGAATTTGACAGCTAGCAGGTCCAGTGGACTGTGATTAGTGGGATCCCTGCTGAGATCCTCTGGTGCAGTAATGCCCTGTGGACTAATTACAGCCCCTGTCACCCGCCCCCACCCTGCCCCACACTAACACACACACACACACACACACACACACACACACACACACACACACACACACACACACACACACACACACACACACACACACACACACACACACACACACACACACACACTTCCCAGCTCCTGCAGTGGCCTCCCTCATGTGAACCTTTCATCACGTCTCGCTAATTAGCCTGATTGGGGAGTGAGCCCAGCAGGACGGCACAGCAGTGCGCCATACATTACTGCTACATTTTCAGCCAATGAGAGGGACTGCCGGCCCCGTGTGTCTGTTCGGCCGTCCTCCTGTCATGTTGCTCCAATATTTTAAACAGATTATCAGTGGTTCCAATGGTTAAAAGTCAAGACTATGGATCCATCCACAGTCTCCCCCACACCACTGATTGGTCAGAAGCATCCTCAGCTCTACTGGCCAATGAGCACACTGGTGCCAAGCTCCTGCTCTCATAATGAGCCAGTCACCTGTGTCCTAAGCTGCCCAGAGGGCAGTGACAGTATTGTGATGTTGTGGTAAAAGAGCTAAGACTGCCTTCATGGAATGTTTTTAACAAGATTTTTTTGTATATGGCATTTCTTAGAAGCTGTATGGGTGTGAAAAATGTTAAGTTGGTATTCATGAAAGTGGTTCTTGGAACTGTTTGCTGCTCTGTTCTTATCTTGTTTCATAAGAAAGAAGTTAGATATGGACTTCTTCAAAGAAAATTCCTCATAATTTTCCATCAATATTTTCATAATTTTCCATCAATATCTTTAATTCAAGACATTCTCAGAAGCTAAATCTTCCTACTTCTCCATGCTTTCCATTTCCATAACGAAGGCTCCAGTAACTCAATTGCAGAGGACTAAGAGCAGTCTGTGTCTTTAACAGGCCTCCTCAGCTGCAACATGGTGTTGTTCCATTTTAACATAGGTTCATGCCAGTGAACTGTGGGAAATCTGACCAGCACGTTCTCTGGTTTTTATTGTCCCTGTGGTTGCTGTTGCAGTCATGGTTGTGTTCAAATGGTGTTGAAGTGTGACCTGAACATCTGTGGTCTTTGCCATGACTCACTATGTGAGCCCCAAAAAAGGCTGAGAGATGGGGCTGGTGATGATGACTGAGATGAGGCCGCAACCCCTTATACCCCCTGCCTTAAACCAGGTGCAGCAGGGTGCTCCACTACCCATGGGATCCAAGTGAGATATAAATTATACAATGACTTACTGTACTGAGCAGTATCCAGGGTAACAGACTCGTGAATCATGCTGTCTGTATAATGTTAAACAGCTGCTGGAGTCGCGTCTGGGCATAATGGGAATCTGTTTCCACTGGCGCGACGCTTTGCAGCCCCCTCACACTCGCTAATGTTAGCATTAATGTTAAAGTTTCAGCCCAGCCTCAGCCAGGTGCAGCCTCACCAAAACTGTTCATGTTCAGTGACCAGCCTGACATGTTAGGGGCTCCTGGGCAGCACTTATGTGGCCCACTGTCTGGAACCATCATGATCAGAATGGGGGGAGGGGGAACAATGTGCTACCCTGGGACTTCCAGTGGGCCGTTTAGGGCCCATCCCATCTGGTCTATTGGGTGTCTGTTGTGTGCCTGCACTAAGTGTGCATGAAGTGTATGGGGTCCTACCTCATTGTATGGGGACCCAAAACAGAATATGAGGATTAAAGGAATATATTAATTCATAAATTGACTCTACAAAATGGGGGAACCAGTATTTAAAAAGAGTTTAGAAGACACATATCATCAAAGGACATCTGACAACCAAAGGAAGTGTAAAATTTCAGAAGAGGGAAAAGATCAACATTTTTATCCACCAACAAAAGGAGCAGAATCACAGTGTCTCCTGAAAGGGAGCACCAGGTCACAGAGAAAGAGAAGACTCATCTTGCGTGTAGCGCTGCAGCTCTTAAAAGCTAGCCACAGACACACTTGCTCACACCTGTCAGTCTGTTATCCACCGCAGTAATTTTAAATCCCTCTAGGTATTTCCCGAAACAAAACCCTGCTGAATGCTTTGATCCAAATGTCTTTTTCTCTCCCCCAGTGTGAAATGACACATTTTACCTTTTGCAGATTGGAACTAATCACATTTTACCATCATAGTTAAAAAGCTGGTAAAGCTTTTAAAATATAAAAGGCAGGGCTCAGACTTACCTGCAGCCTCCTTCTCTGAGATGGCAGGCATTGTCTAAAATGGAAAAATTAAAACGGACATTAATGATGCTGCCTTCAATAAGAGTTAACACATCTAAAAGCAACATCCTGCCTTTACAACACATCTCACAGCCACAGAAATTCACAAATATATCATCTGTATTATTATCAAAGATCACCAAAGAGATTATCACAATAAATGCTGAACATATTTTGGTGCCACATGTTAACCTGAAAACATCAATACATACCACATGTCTTATAATAGGCCCAACTCTATTTAATCAGGTCAGTCAACTAAATTCCCATATGCTGTAACAATTTACAATTGCCTGATATGAATAATAATTTGCTGATAGTGTTAATCTTAAAGTATATAGCCTGTTGATATGACTCCTTTAAGCATTGTTGATTAATGCAGCTTGTGTCTGTGAGACCAGCGCAGAGCTCTGCTGTAGTGCGTGAGGCAGTGAGTCTGCAACAGAGGAGTGAGGTTCCATTAACCCCAAAATGAGCAACAGCCACTGTCACTTTGGAAGACATTACGGCCAGTTCTGCATCACCCCCTGGGACTCCCGCTCACAGTCCATGCTGGCAGTTGAATACAGAACATAATACCCCTCATTCAATGAAAGACTCTTACTAACCAGAGCACAACTGTTTAGAATAAAGTTTTCTGTGCTTTAAAGGTCTGAACCAACGTAAGGTTCAAGAATCCTGAAACTCTCATTGTATCAATGTAACCCCTGACAGCCTCACACAACACCAGCAACCCAGAATGCTGAGGGGAATGTATGCCTTATACAAACTGTGAACCTAGATCAGTGCATACCAGAACCTCAACCAACAGCAGCCATCACAGCTGGTAATCCACCAATCATATTTAACGCTTCCACCTTCCCAAAATGGGTGGATACCCCATTCAGTAGCATGTTTTTTTTAGGTCAGATATCATTTTTGATGAATGTTCATGATAATGTTGGTCTGGAAGGAAAAAGTATGAATAAAGGCATAGTTTCCTCATATGGAAACGTTCTGATACAGTCCAAAGATACAAATGATAAAAATGCCCATATATTTCAAGAGAAATTGATACTTAAATGAATGCACCTGCTGAAAAGGGTTGCCAAAACAGTGAAACTCTAGTGAGCAATGCATATATATTGTTTCCACATGAAGTAACGGGAGCAGCACCATGGCCTCTAATGTAAACAGTATTTCTGAAATTTTCAGCAGAGTATTCAGAATAACCATTGGCATAGTTCTGCTCTAAGGTGCTCCGATCACAGGTCACATGGCCTCCAGACTGAAAGCCTTAGAGAGTGGCGGGGCTCTCCACAACACAGGCCCCTCTCAGCAGAAACCTGACATCGGATTCTGATTCTGACCCTCGACCTCTGACCTATGACTCATTCTTAATCCACGCGGACACCTGGGAAAGATGAGGCGAATGCACACAGTGAGCTCAAAGGTGCAGTGACCTGTGTACGTTAGCAAACACACAGGCCATCGCACTTTTAATGAGAATTCTGAGCAAAGTGATAAACTGCTGCCTCAGATACTCCAGCTGCCTGTAAATCTGCCAGTGAATCTGTCAATCTAATCTCTTTCCTATCCACTGCCACAGGTACTTTCTGTCCATTTTTTCCCAAACATCCTGAGACTCCTCTGTGAACTGGTGTGATTTAACCACGCAGAACATTTTAAACTCCTGAACCGATACCTCCCCCAAAATGAACAGGCAGCTGAAAGCAGATTGTAGGCCGTATTTCTGTAGCAGCATTAGCAGTAGTCTTACCACAATAATCAAATACTCTCAACTCACCCCTCTAAACATTCAGCATTGTAATTTTAAAATTAAAAATTATACTGCTGCATAATCATGCATAACATTGCCATGTAAATGGAAATTAAAAGCATAAACCATGTAACTGAACAATGCAGTATACATCTGTGTGACTGTTGTGCTTAAAATCACGAACAAAGCAAATGCTGCACTGTCAGGGAAATGCAGCACGTTGTTTCTGCTTTTCCAGCCCTTATGAACAACAAAAACTTTAGTATTTATTTTTTATGTATTTAGCAGACAAGTTTAGCTGGAAACCACAGTTCATCTTATTCACATTACCCATGTGTCATCCTTTAATAAAAAGACCAGCCTAGATAGGCTGAACAATGCTCTCCTGATTGCGTATTCTTATCCTGCGTTATTACGGGGCTGGATGCTGTACTAAAGAAATCCAGTTTGACTATCATGCTCTAGGGTACAGCAACAGCGGTGCCCAAGTCACAATTTAAACCATCTGCTTATGACAGACAGCCTGTTTCACATGAGATTACTGACATACATCCTTCCTTGTAGAAGGAGGAGTTGTTACGCTGTTGCGAAATTTAGAAATCCTTAACATTTTTAGTGGTATAATTTGAGAACAAAGAGAAACCATAGTGGAATGACAGGCAGAACCGTAGGAGGCACCGCACTCATAACAGTCATATTTGCGGGCATGGACGGGGCATGGAGGAGGGGTACTGCCAAATGTGCCTGACTGAGGGCGGAGGATGAGAGACAGATGCTGTGGGTGTGACCACCGCGTTCTAGCCACAAAGTAAATGGAGAGCTGTACCTTGAACCATACCACCCTCAGTTCTTCTCCTCAGGGCATATGAAACAATAACCAGGATACAGCATGTACAGGCACCTGATCAAGGTTTTTTAAAATATTTACTCTTACTGGCAATTCATGCCAACTGTATATTGTTTTTTTTGTTTGTTTTTTTTTTCAAACCAATTGCAAGCCTTTTTAACTTTTCCTCCCTGGGTGAAAGGCCCATTATCACACCACAGTGAGACTGTGTAAGATGCGGTTGAGTTGTGCAGCCTCTATGCTTGAGGAGTGTATTTGATGCACAGGTGGCATAGGCAAAGTGCAGCTGCTCAGTTCTGGAGTGATGACACAAGGCCCAGCTGAACCTCTCTCTTCCTGGGCGACACTGTGGGAGAAAGCAAGGCTGCTGGCAGCGGTCTCTACTGGCTCATTCAGCCTCAAACCCAGACAGTGGGTGGAATCCACTCAATTTAAACCGAGGTTGTTTTTTATATTTTGCTGCTATTTTCTCCCAGTTCGGAACACAGCCATTTTTCTGTGCATTCACACTCATAACTTTCACTGTCAATCTGACACAGAAAGACAAGTTAACTCTCTCAGTCAGAACACACTTCACTCCACAGTCAACTAGTTAAGCTTCCACAAACTGTGATTCAGAGTGGGACACTTTAGGTGCGGCTGTGCAGACTGTGGGCGTGACTGTTAGAATGTCCAAACGGCTTTGATCTCATGGCAATTTATACTCCACCCTGCTGGAAGGGTTGCCATAGCCAGTGCTGGCATTGTCCACATTCAAAACCAGACAGTGGGCCCACCCACAGACTAAAACAATGCCATAGGAGTAAAAGTCAAACAGCAACCCATAACTACATTTATGATTTTCACTGATAGCCATATATTCATACAATCGTGCATTTTTTTCTGCCTAAATGCAGTTTGGATTGTTGACTCAGACAGGCAGGAATTGAGCTGCAGCTAAGATCAAGATTGGCTGAGGAGCATAAAAATCTATCCTCCTCTCTCAGCAGCACAATCCCTCCTGTCTAGACCTCTGACTACCTGTGGTCTGCAAACACTTAGAAAGGGCTAGGGAAGGCTGAGCATGAGCCTGGCACAGTGCTGAGCCTGTTTATGTATGAAAATGAGTTTGAGCTGCTCTTCTAAGCTACGGGTGAGTTTTGTCATGGCAGGGTTTCTCAGTGGGTTAGAGACAGGGGTGTGGGCTCCAGCTCCCAGGCCTAATTAGTGTTGGTGTGTGTAAACCCCCCCTAATGAGGAGAGATTGGAGCGCTCTGCCCTGTGAGGTCCAGGCATAGGAACCGCCCCATGTTACCCAACAGACCCATATTCAGCGCATTAGGGGAAGCCCCTTAGCATGGCTTATCACAGTGGGCTGTTTGGATTTAGGATTTAAGAGAAATTTCATTGGACTCCAATCAGGATTAATTCCCCCATCCCCTTGTTTCACCCCCTCCTGCTAATTGTGGATAAGCTCAGGATGAAAGAGAATGCCGTTTTCCAAACAAAACAAAAAGGAGAAAAAAATGAACATCACTCCCTCGGGTGTCAAATGTCCTTTGACTACCAACCGCCCCCTGGGTTTGGGATTTATCACAGGGTAGTGAGGTGCATTATGAAATAACTATTAGAAGAAAGCTGAGAAGAGTACCTAACTATTTGGCATGTGGTAATGAAATTGGGAGGGGGGTATACAAATACAAACATATTTAACTAAAAGTAAATACAAACAATTCTCATATTGATCCCTTCTCATGCTCGATGAGTTTAAATGTATATTTAAAAATAAAAATTTCACACAAATTTCACCAGTCTCTTTGAGCAATGTTTGTCAAACATCATGAATAATTTTAACACAAAAACCTGGATGGTATGTAGAAATAAAACACATTGCCTGAGTTTTTTTTGTGCCTCTGATGGTGATGATAGAGTTCTTGTCTGGCTTCTCAATCAGACTGTCTCCAGTGCTGCATACTACCATAACAGAAAATACATTCCCACCCTGGGTTTATCTTATTCCAGCTTTCAACCTTCACAGCAGGTTTGAAAAGAAAGAATAAACAACATTTTTTAAAGCAATTTGGCTGAGATTTTAGCTGGAGAGAAGCTACACTGGGTCTACAACTCTGTAAGTGATCCTACAATAAGAATAACTCAATTAATACCTTCTTCCAGTGACCAAACAGAAAATACATAAGATATGAGCCAGAAACATCATTTGTTTACATTCTGTCTGGGAGGGGTTCTGGAATTGAACCACTGCATGACCACAAATAACTGAGTTGGTACAGATGGCTATTTGGGAACTCCTAACAGCTCCCCCAAGTGGTAGGAGGTCAGGGGTGACTGCTGGCTGCACTTCCAGTGAGCGTGACTCCTCCAATCGCTTCCTCTCTCCAGAGACAGAGATGGAGACTCAGCGCTTGCTTGTCTTGCACACGTGAGGAAACCCCTCCTGTAATTGATCACAATTCCCTGCCTTTTGCAGGACGTGTGGCACATTTAGCTGAGCATGTGGAAAAGCACTCCACTGGAGACGTGATCTTCCACCTTTAATCGCTTCTTTATGTCAGCGTGGGGCCAAATTGACAGCGAGTCTCCACAATGCGACATTCTGGCAGCCAAACTATATCCCCCAGATGCAGTAATGGGCTCACTGCTGCTAGATTGGCCCTTTCTATCACTCTGTCATTCTCAATGCCATTTAAAAGACACATTTATAAATACTTATCCAACAAAACACATTCCCAGATTTTTTTTTCCAAGATAATGTGCCTGGGGTATTTTCTTTGTGGGGCAGGTACTTTTAAGTGGGATTCCTAAGGCTGCCACTAAATTAGCCCCTCCTCCAAGTGGCACTAGCTGTCCAAAACAGTACTGTGTAGCCTGCAGGGTGTGAAGCTGTCCCCACCATAAAAGAAGCACATTACACAAGTTTGCATCAATATTGGTGCTAAGGCTGCTTTAGGGGCCCCCACTGGCGAGGAGCATTGAAAGATACAGGGAGTACAGCGTGTGTGGATCCATCCTACACTCATTAAACATTACTGAAACACCATGAACATTTCAAAAACAAACCCATTCACATCACTCCCAGTCTTGGATTGATTCGCTCTTGTACCCAGCTTTCAAGAGACACCACAACCCTGATAAAAAACTTTATTTCAGAAGTCCAGAATCAATCTAAGGGCAACAGTAAACAGAAAAATAAGTTTTATATTTCAGCACTGCAGCTGAACCTGAATCTTCATAATAATACATCTCTTTTCTTTGCTTGCATTTGTAAATCAAATTTTGGATAGTGACTGTAGCCCTTTCTACCAAACCATGCAAACAGTGGACAGAACCACTCACACAGAACCATTTAAAAAGGAGCCACACTGAGCAAAACTATTTAAATAGTTGCCGTAGCCCCTTAGATTCAACCATTTAATTAGTCACATCCTATTACGTTTATCAATGTAATGGGATGTAAATACCTCCCAGATCTTGTTATACCTAATAAGTTAAACAAATACCAAAATTCCTTTGACTCAGCCAGTTAAACAGTGAACAGAATTCTATAGACTTCAGACCATTTAAACAGCAACCAGAACCCCTTACACATTTCAGGAAGGTAAGTGAACTTCAGTAATGTCCCATCAGAAGTGGTTGTTGAAAATGGTCTGTCTGTGATCAAACTTGTATGAAAAATGTGATCAAATATACCACTATTAACTTCAACAATGATGGAGACAAAGTGTTAAACCTATAGAGCTGCATATCTGTAACAGCAATATAGTATCTTTGACGTGGTGATATGGTCATTCAATGCTTAACTGCATATGAGGTTTACACAATTATTAAGTGCATTATTAAGTGCTTGTGCTGCAATGTCTGTGGTTACCACCTCTTCTCAGTGGCAGCTAGAATTCCCCAATTGGTTTTCCCTGAAATTGATTCACAGGCTTATGGGAAGGTATGTTTAAATAATCCCCATAATCCTGATTCCAGTAGCAATGATACACATGGGATTACCCTTTGATACTCATAGAAAAACAAGAGTTACCACTGACCAAACCCTGGGATTAGCACTAAGAATTACAGTAGTCCTCGACATCTCTTCTTTTTGTCAAAAATGAAGTCATTACCATCATATCAAAAATGGAATGACCGCTTGCTGCTTTTGTAAAGGAAATGCTTAATAATTGGAAGAGTTTCCTCATAAGCGGGAGATCAGACTCATGTCCGCAGGGCTGTGGCTTTACTGGCAGATTTATAGCGGGGGAAAGTGAGAAGCTGTCGACAGGAAGGCGTTTATAAATAGACCAATTGTTAGAAGCCACGCAAAGCGCATGGAATGGTTTAGGTGGGGTCCTCAGGAAGAGGAGAGCAAAGACAGCCAGGGAGATCTGCATTGTGTTTGCAGTTTTATCCAACCTGACCTTTTTACAATAGACTAGACAGCGACCACAGGCCGCCAATCGGCTTTGAGGAAAGATCTCTTCGACGTTAAGTCATAAAAAGGTCATTAATATGCTAGTGAGTATGGAAATGAGTGCCTAAACATGTTTCAGTATTTTGCAGACACTTTTCAATAAAAATATTTTGAAGGTTGCTTAAAAATATTAATTTTAAATACAAAAGATTCACAGACATAAGTATCTTTTTTATGAAAAATGTGATGTGAGCTGAACTGCGTAACAATGAGTTACAGTTACTATGTGACATGTGACCTCTTTAAACCTTGTTAATACTCTATTCACCAGAGTGGCACTTTCTGCGTACCGTCATATTTTGAAGAGGCCATTAAGTAAACAGAAAGCACGCTGTAAACATGGATATCATGTGTGTATAATGGGAGCTGCTTCTCTCCTTTGATCTGCTGTTATTTTCGCTGTCACAGACCCGGCACATTGCGGCTCTTTCTAGAAGCTCATCTTTCGCGACACGCAAAGCAACAACAGCGCGCTTCTTCAGAGCAGGCTCCGCTGTGGACAAACAGCTCTGCATCAATTTAGCGTGGCTAACACGCAATTAGGCACACATGCTGCTTATGGGGAATTTGTCCATGACACGATAAGATTCTGCGGCTCGGCTCAGAGATGGAGCATCAGGGTGGCACGCAGAGTGGCCGTGCTGGAGGCTGTGACACCGGAGCCCAGTAAGCTTCATATGATTGGACATTTTTGCCAAAATGCTCCTGTTGTACCCATGAGGATGTTTCCCAAGCCTGAACGATTTAAATAAAAAACCCCCGCATCACACACACACAGCACATAAAGCGGTGTTCCATGGGCTGTGAGATTCCCATTGATGCCCGATGAAGGAAACTGAGAACAAAGCCCTCTAAACACTGGCGGTACAATCATTCACTTGGTCCCATGATGTGACCAAATCAATTACATCTATTAATCAATTGCATCTCTCCTTCGGGCCTAACAGGCTGCCTGTCAGGGCAAGACAGAGAACAAGGGCCCCTATTCTTCTCTGGTTCCTCTTCAATGGGGAAACATAAAAATATCTAATTACCATGATTAAAAAGGGCCTTCCATTAGTCTAAATTTTTACAACAAGAACATTCCCTCTCAAAATGACTGAACAAGATTAAAAAAAACAGCTATTGGCTAACCATTTTCAAAAAGTAAAGACGGGTGGGGTCAATCAAAGTGCGTTTGAATTTATCTGAGTTTTTGCATTGATTTATTCAGCAGCTAAAAAGCCCCTGCTGTTACCTTTCACGACTTTAAATGGAAACAAAATGTATTCATGTCTCATTAAAACGCAGTAAAGAGAAAGATGTACCATGCTTCAGTGCCCTTCATGAAAATGTTGTGCATGCTAACAGTAAAGGTCAGGTGGGCTGGGTTTTGGTGCCTTTGAAATCCCTTTGATTAACGGTTAGCTGACATATCTCCAACCATCCTGCCATCATCCGTTTTAACTTCCCGTTAAACCTTTACGATAATCCCCAGTCACGCTCTGAGGTCTCCGGGTAGGAGGTCCGCTGCATTACAGAGCTCAGCACTTCTTGACACGACAAATTCCCCCTGTCCAGCCTTCAACAAAAAAAAAAAAAGAAAAGAAAAGAAAAAAGGGGAAAAAGATGACCACCAACCAGCTATGGCGGAAAGCTCGCTGTTGATCCGGAGTTTCCCAGCTGGGGTGGTCAGGACTGCCACTGAGATCAGGATTATACGTCCCGAGGAAGCTGGCTTTCAGATCGCATCCCATTGATCGTTACAGGATTTGGGGCATTGATGGGGGTAAACCTGTCTGAATCAAAATTTCTCAGATCGGTGTTTCAGCTCCCATAGCTGCATTATATTAGTACTGGGATGGGGGGTAAACGAGGCGGCTGTGTCGTTTCTGTCAGATTCATTTCTGTTTCAGGCACAGCTGGCCAAAGTCAGCTTTTCTGCTCATGTCTACCCAAGAAAAAAATGAGGTCCCCCGCTCAGCACACGCGAGGTGCACGGGGTCACATCCATCATCTCCACATGACAGGAAAGAAGTTACTTCCTCTAGGAGGCCCAGAATAACTTCATTTTGTATTGTCCGTTCCCAAAAACATCTTTTTTTAAGGGATTCAATCAGTGAACCCTTCAGGAATCAAAATGTTTTAGTAATTTTATCTGTTCTTATATATTTTTAAAAATTCTTTCTGCTACTTTTGAAAGACAGATGCAAAATACACAGGGGTGCTCAAACACTCTCCAAACCTGGCATATTAGTACAGAAGCATGTCCAGCATTTGCACAGACAAAAAGGCACCAACTAGACAAATGATCACAGAAAAATCATTTCCTTTTCACTGGAAGCTCTTTTTCCTGCATTCCTGATTTCCAACTAACAAATATGCAGATATTTACTTGAATTTGTATCTAGCATATTCTGAGACTTTCCTATATTTATAATAAATTGAAAAGCATAAAATAACAATCTGAATCAACTAATCAAATTGACCCATCTGGGGGTGTCTATTTAAGGGGACTGAAATCAAAAAATCTTTGGAAATGTCAGGCACATTGTATTGAACAAAACAAAGCTTGAATAGTGTTGAATAAATGTATGGAAACTGGAAAAAATGGACTTTGAACCTTTTCATTAAATACATAAAATGAATGAAAATCATTTTATGTAATCATTTTATTCAGAGAGGCTTTATTTTCTGAGTCATACAGTAAATACCATAGACTGAGCTCATTGAGTGGTTGGACCGGCTCACTGCTGCATTCGACTACTATACATTAATGATGACATTATCAAAATTCTGTGAATGACATAATGATCTCAGTAAAAGTCACTGAAAAGTATGGACTTTGAATCAAAATTTGAATGAGAATTAGTCAGCCTTCTTGCACTTTCAGGTATGTCCGTTGCAGTTGCCAGCACAGTGATGATTGGTTTAGTTCTCAGACTGGGCAGTGATGTACTCTTGGACCCACATAAGGGCATCTGCTAAATGCTTAAACGTATTAAAGGTAATGTAAGAGAGAGAGGCAGGGTCGGACACAGGGACACAAAGACAGAGACACAAAGAGAAAGAAAGGCAATGGGGAGGCGTGGCTGAAGAGGATGTTTGTTGGATCTGTATGGGGGCCCGCTGCCAAACAGGAATGCACAAGGGAAGGACAGGAGGCTGCCTGCGGCCTTATCACGCCAGTGCTCCTCACCGCTGCACTTGGACCACAACAACACTGTAACCCCTCCACCCCCCATTCCTGCCATGCCCCAAGCCCCCACCGCTCACCAGATAACCTACACAACAGATGGGACCGTCAGGAACCAGCCTCCGCCTCCCAGTGTCCTGCTGAATGGCGGGCCAAAGTCAAAAAAGCCACAATAGTCTGGCTGCTTCAGACCCTCGTTGCAGGTGAGGGGTGGGGTGGAGATGGGGTGGGGAAGAAGCCAAATCTAAACAAGTTGTCACTGCAAATATATGACAGGCAGTTATATGCAGTGGGACTCTGACACAAGTTTCCAAGGCTGGAACAAATGGAAAACTCCCAGACAAAGGATTCTTTAGTCCAGTCACAGGTGAAGATGGTGTTTTGGAGGGAGTGAAGGAGCTCAGGCCTGAGACCTCTGATGATTGATTCCACTTTGTTCCTGTTATTTTTAGGACAGGGAGGAAGTGGAGGGATTTCTGTGGGCTAGATTTCCACTTTTTCTTTCTGTTTTTTTGTTCCGATCACAACATAGCTCCCTCATCGAATCCGAGAATTCACCCTTTTCTCCTCCACTCACCAACCACGCCACACATAGCCGCCCATTCCCAAAGCCTTTAAGGGTAAACTGCCCTCTTTCATGGGTACATTGGCAGTGAAGTCTGGTGCTTAAAGCTGTAGCATTTGGGTCTTCTGATGATGCAGAATGCCATGAGCTCAGTACCATTACAGCAGACTTCTTCAAATAGCGCAACATGCTGAAAACCAACCACAAAGCTCCACCCACAGTATTGGTAATTCACTCAACATTCTGACTTAAACATTCAGACTTTAGCCAATGGCAGACCGTCCATCTGTGCTGGTCACATGACTCAGGCCTGACAAGCACATACTTTTCTAGTGTATTATCTGACCCAATTTACTACCTTTCACCCTCATTCTACACTATCGTGATGCACACAGACTTTGCGCAAGACGTCATTTGGCCCCCTGAAAAAGTATGTTCTTACTCAATTAAACACAGAAATTTCAGTGGTGAGCCTCAAAAATAGCTCAGTCCTGTCTGCCCAGGTGAAGAATCAGTTAAGGACCAGACCCACTGACCCAAAAACTAGAGCAAACTGAAACATAATACACACAGAGATTAAGAGCTTTCCCTGTCTGCTGTCCCCGTCTCCCAGACTGATCTGGTTATTCAGAGTAAGCTCACTGCAGAAAAGCAGCGGAAATCACAATTAGGAGACTAGGGAAGTGGGATTTGCCGGGGGAAGATGGGCAGACGTATGTGAGAGGAAAGAACCAGGGATAGCCCACACCTGCTGGCCTCTCAAAGAATAACCAACCACAGCTGGTCCCATCCAGCTCATGGACCCCTCTTAGAGCACCGGCCCTCTACAAAAATACCATTCACAAAGTGCCAAGATACCTCTGCCTCTGTCTGATAAGCCTGGATGGGCTGAACAGCCTGTTCTCTAACGTTCTTCTGTGTCTGAGAGCAAAAGAAAGGTGAAAGGAGAGAGAGAGAAAGAGGGAGAGAGAGTTCCTGGCTTCTTTATATAAGACACAGAAATAAAATTGCTTACTATGCAGATGATCTGGGTATTTTTGTCTCTGGTGGGAAATATTTAGTTAGATTTGCAGGTTAAAACTTCCTTAGACAATAAGAGGAAGAAGAAGAATATGAAGAAGAAGAAGTCTAGTAAGAGATGATTATTATTAGTAGTAATAGTCGTAGTAGCGGTAGCAGCAGTAATAGTAGTAGTAGTGTTGTTTCTGTTGTTGCCTAGTTGTACAATGTAGTTGGGCAGAGTTTAGTATTGCCATTTCAAATGTATTGTTGTACACTCAATATTTACTAACATGCTTCCTGCCAATAAAGCTTTCTGAGTTTGAAAAGAAAGAGAAAGAGGGACAGGGAAAATACAGAAAGAGATATACAGAGAGACAGAGGGACAATAATGCTTTCAGAGAGTTTTTTACTTTACACAATCAAGTTATCTTGTCATGCCACTTATTGTCATGCCACTTGTCATGCAAAATTAAATTTGAGAGACAGAGAGTAGAGGTGGGACAGTGGGAAGGAAAGAGGAAACAGAGAACAGAGGCTAGGTTAGGAGTGCACACTAAACTGCAGGTCCACAAGGAATTCTGCCTGCTGTAGAGGAGTGTTAAGGCCTTGGACCTGTGTCCAGCTGAGCAGATTCCAGACAGATGAGCTAATGACATTCAGCTCACTGCTCAGTATAAACAGGGTTCCTGCAGGGTTTCTGACCAAAAATTCAAGGACTTTTTAAGGACTGTATGAGTAAATTAATCATCCTCAGAGACGTTCAGCGAAACATTAACCAAGAAATGTTTTACACAGAACCCAATCACCATACCAGTTGATCAGTGGGATTATGGGGAAACAGGATGTCAATGAATGAACAATTTGGAATTGTCTGGCATATTTGTAAGACCATGTAGTGTTGCCACATCTTCCATAAATTTGGGTGTTCCTCTGAAAAGCATACAGCCAGCAACTGTTTCTTCTCACTTTTTTCCACCAGCTGAGCCAGCAAATGCCAGTATGAGAGAGGCATTTGGGAAAGGCTTAAATCAGGCCTTTAGTCCAATACACCAATTCTCCCCATCCGCTTGTTTATCCCTAACAGTGAATAACAAAGTTCAGCAGAAACACATATTCAGTTTTTAAACTGAGATCATCCAGAGACCATGTTTAGTACATTAGGATATACTGATCTCACACTCAAGATAACCATCATTTTTTCAGTTAGACTGACTCCATTGTGACCTACCAGGGTCTTAGGTTTTGCCCCAGGGGTCAGCGGGTATGCTGGTGGGTTCAATGCTGAGCTGATGAGACGTGGATGGAGTTTCAGATGCTGCTCAGGAAGCGGTTTGTCCCCTCCTCTCTTAGATGTCACCATGTCCCTTTCCTGGGCAAAAGTCCAAACAGTAAGAAATTTCAGTGTTGAATCATAAGCAGCAATAGCTTAAGGCATTGGAAATGTGAGATCACAGACAGATCTAAAACTGGCCTGGATGGGAGATCACAGGGATATCTCAGAACATTTTAAATGGGAGATCACAGACAGATCTCAGGGAATTGTTAAAGTAAGAGCACTGACAAATCCATCCACATGTTCTTCAATGAGAGAGTAAAATCAGTCAAATATTGCGCAATAGACACATGTGTGATCTTCAAACCCCATTAGAGGAGGAAGTTGCAACAGCTTGCAACCTAACCCACTTAGTTTTCAAGAAACATAGCTGTGAATGTACTCACTTTTAAAATAATCTTCCCTGAATTCAGTGTTTCGATATCTCCTCAAAGAAAAAATTTTCACCTCATACATATATAAAAATATAAATAAATATATAAAGAGACCTCCTCTCTGTGGAGGGAGATGGTGCCGGATGTGGTGGGTGAGGAACTCAGGGCATTCGCTATGTCCTGGTCCAGCTGGTCCAGTTTCATCATCAACAAGAGCATGGAGTCCAAACGAGAACACTCCCTCTCTCCTCTGCTCTCCTGTAGGGCAGGAGAGAGAACACAGGTAAATGTAGGAGAGAGGTGATATAGGTAAGAACAGGGGCACACCACTAAAATCAGCTGGTGACATGGGACTTGCATCAATGTTTATAACATTTGAAGGTGCAGTTGTCATTTTTTAAAACTAGTTTTCAGCAGCACAGCTTTCAAGCTGGAAGTGATACTGCCAAGTATTCTGCCAAGGTTTTTTCTCTAGTGTCTGTTGCAATCTGACCTTGCACTGACGCTGGGGCTTGGTGAGCATATGAGTAGTTGATAAGCATTCATAGCATCCACAGAACTCATCAAGCAGAACACATTTATCACTATCACCATTCAGGACCATTTTCATTTTGCATTCTGACCTTTCACCTCTTCACTTGAGGGGAATGAGCGTTTGTTGTCACAGGCCTCAGTTTTCCTGAAAATTGTACTTTACAGAAAATGTTCATGTTCCTGAACAGAAGTGAAGACTTAACAGCAATAAAAATACAACATCCATCATCATTCAATGATATAAGCCTTGTTAAATTAAAGTCTTCAGGTTTTCAGCAACTTCTTCCCAAGAAAAAGTTTTTTAAATTTAAGATTCTGTTGAATATAGCAATGAAGGCCCCGGGGATGAAATTTGATGTTCAAGTTGTCTTGTAAATCAATTGAAACATTTTTTTCTCACAGTGAATGCATGAAGCAGAGTAACAAACACAAGAAACCTTAAAATCATCCCAATAAATCAAACCTTCCCTGGCTGCCTAGAGTCCTCATATCATTTTAATGACTGAAATGTTTCGTCCGAATGTTCAACAATAAAAAACAACACCTTCCTGCAGCATATAGCATTAGAGACTCAATGACACTTTACAACCTTTCAGAAAACATTTATGTTGTTTGCCCCAGATTTGTTGGCAGGGTGTCTCTGAGTCGTTCTGTACCCTCTCAGAATTTGATTTGTTGATGCTGGGATATTGCGCACAGCAGCTTTCCTTTATCGCTGGCGCTCGTTTGATCCGCTCACGCTTGCGGCTGGCCCGCCGCGCTCCCTCCTCGCCCAATTACTGTCTTTACACCATGGCATCCTCGCTAGTGCTGCCTGGGGCCCAAACATGATGAATATATTGGATTACGCTGGGCCAAGCGAAACAACACCGCAGTCACGTTTTACCTGACATCCCCGGGATCACGGTGCGCTTGACCTTATTCTATAATTCACTCAGGCGTGGAATGTGGGTCAGATCTGGAGACCTGGAACGCTGAACAATTCTCCAATTCAGCGAATGCGGGCTATTTGCTCCTGAAGGGCCACTGCACCGCACCACTGCCAAACACATGTGCCGGTGGCAGTTAATTATCCACGGCACTTAGACATCTGCCTCATGAGTCCCGAGCGAGCTGCCCGGGATGAACCCTCCTGTGTCACTACATCTTAGGGACGCCCCAGTAAATGTGTAAGTGGCGACGGGTACAGGGCATTCTCCGGAATTTCTGGTGCTCTCGGCTCAATGAAGGAACCAAGATCGACGTTCGTGTTGCCAGAACTCTTTGAAACTCTGGGACTTTCACAGCTGAAGTGTAGGAAGGTGTCGTGGTAAACTGCGAGAATACTTATGTGGGCACAGTGATCACAAGCTTCCTTACAGCAGTTTTATCAAAGCAGGCTCATTTGATATATATTACATTATATCAACCATTTTGCACATGCTCCATCCAGAGTGACTTACAGTGTGGGAGAGCATAAGTGCATTCAACTGATTGCAGTGAGCTCAAGTGCCAGACCTGGCAAACCTTTCAGACCAGCAAGTATATATACAATATCTCTATAGCACAAATGATAATCAAGCTAGCTATGCTAACCATAACTGAAATTCAAATCTGGAGTATCAAAAATAGACCCATAATGCTCATAAAAAATACATGATGTACCCCATAACGAAAACTGTAGAACAAAATACTCTCAGCCTGTAGCAAGATAGATTCTGAAGAGGTGAGGTTTAAGCCTGCCGCTGAAGAAGGCTTACAATCGTCTGACCTGACTCCAGTGGCAAGTACATTCCACCACTGGGGGGCTGTGCTGTTAATTCAGTTAAAAGGTGGCGTGAGAAGGGGACGGAGCTACAGCCGTGTTCGTCTGCCTGCTGAAAACACACAGGCAAGGGCTTTGAGATAGTGTGCTTTGATGTGTCAACTCAAGGTCCTGGGCTGTGACGCATTTCTCCATATACAAAGGAGGTTCTCTTTATACTCCTGCCAGACACACACAAAGTGAACGAACATTTACAATCACAAATGTATGCTGAAAGACATTAAAAATCTTACCTTGATTTTTGAGGATACACACATTGCAGGAATTAGTTATTGTAGTAATGAAAAACACGCAGAGAACTCGAACTCAATGTAACAAAGAAAGAATGGCTCCAAAAACGGCCAACATGTCGAAAGCAGCATCAAAAGGATGATTCATCATTAACAAGATGATAATCAGCAGTACCAAAATGACGAGCAAGAAAAGAAAAAAATGAGTGTAGACATTTTTGTCAGTGGACCTTTATCAGTGCATTAAAACATTGTAATTAAGCAGAAAGAAGCTCTCATTAGTGTACAACTGTTTTGCACTATTGATCACAGTGATTTTTTCCAAGACATGCTTCAAAAACACAGCTCATTAAAACTAAACGAGGGCAGGAAATATTGTTTTGCTTCACCCTCAGATAGACTTTGACTGTTTGTGGACTGCAGCCATTGTTAACACAATTTGCCCACAAAGGGGGCTTTCCTCTCAGGACAACAAGTTCAGGAAGTCGGGGCAACAAGGACAGGAAGTTGGTGTCTCATGTCAGATGCTTGACCTGCAACTCCACAATGCTGTTTAAATGCCTGATCCATATTTCTCCAGCTGTCATTTTAAAATAGCTTATAATAATATGGACCTCTGAATTGCCTGGTCTATAAAGGGTTTTCAAAAGCAGCTAACAATTAGTGAACAATAACTGTGATTCTGTAGCACTGGGACACACTTCCACCAGGGCTACAGTGGGATTGAGTTGGCCTGGGTTCCAAAGGCTACTGTCACCAATAGCAGAGAAGGTGAGGACTAGCTGTCGTCTGTGAGAGCTGTCTCTCCTCCGATCAGACATGGTAGTGCAGTGCGGACTGCATAGTGGCTAGCAGGCATCTATAGTCCTCCTGTTAATCAATTACATCTTTGCCTGACCAGCAGTGTCTGTTTTTTTGCATTGCATATCTAGGCCTGTGTTCACCAGCTAATGTTAAAAGCCCATCACATACTCTAGCATATTAGAAACCGTACTGTGAACTGGTTAATTTGGACCTTCTTCTTCATTAAATGAAAGATAAATAAATAAGCAAATAAATAAATACAAGCACAATATCTTATAATCCTCCATTTTATGATCTTTATGAAATTGAAAAAGAGAAAGACAATTTGTTTTCACTATTATTGTTATGATAATAATATTATTTTTAATTATGTATTTTCCTATAGTTTATTGTAGTGGGGCTGCATCCTGAATGAGCAAGTGAGCATATCTGTGAAACAAACAGAGCTAAATTGGCATCGGTTTATAATGCAGTATTGAGGGGGCAACTGAATGGCTGGGGAGTCCAGAACTGATCCCAGGCCTGTCCCTTCTGCTCTCTCTTCCCCAGCCGCCTGGTCATAACAGAGCTTACACTGACCTCAGGTGGTATATTTGCATAAATACATGTAGTGCAGTCATATTCACAGTGACCGTGAGCAACATTTGCACCACAGAGGAACAATGTTCACCATGTCTCATCTTTCACAGCCCTAATGAAAGTGCATATTCAATATTATATTTACATACAAATATTTGTGTGATGGTTTGCCATATACAATGTGTGTCTTACTCACACTGTATGTGTGTCATCCATAACATATCAGTAATCTTGTAAAGCCAACTTTTCCCACAACACCAAATTCATGTGAATAAAGTGTAATCGCCACACGTTTTTAAAATTAAATATAGAAAAGGCGCACTAATTCATATCCCGGGTTCCTGCAATAGCACGATTATCTTATGAATAATTTATGAGCCATGTTCCCATGTACTGGATGTTTTTCTCCCAGTTGACAGATGGGTGAGAGCAAGTCAGTAAATTACCCACAATACATTTGTCAGTTATTTTGCAAAATTCTTGGCTAGCAGGGTGATATGCTACAAACCCGCATACTACCAGTGTATATTTACAATTTTTGGCTCATTAAAAAACTTACAGAGAAAAACTTTTGTACTGTTGTACATTCATTCAATAGATGAATGAATGCAAATTGTCAGCTGACCGACTCACCTCCGGGTTCAAGCAACATCTGTCTTCAACTTAGATATTAAACAAGTAAAAAATATTAAAATTAAAGTGCTTGTATTGTTGCCTTCAAAAAAAAAAGTCAGAGCAGCCAAACTATCAACATGGATTGAATTAACATCTATCAGCATTTGGATTTAGGTAATATGTGCTTTTTAAAAAGTTAAAGGAGAAAGTTGATTGAATCCAGGGTTTATTTTTAACGGCAAAGCAGGTCATTTCAGGCACAGCCACAGCTGCAGAAAATATCACCACAGCCTGAAATTACAGAGCTGCCCTACCAGGCCACAATGGGAAATGGCAGGAGCGACGGCTAAGCGCTCTTTACAGTCCACAGTCCTGACTGCGCTGAACACCGGCTCTGCCACTGCCGGAACGATGACCTCATTTCAGCTTCCAAGGGCATGGGGGGGCTGATCTCTCCTGCATTTACACACTCATAGAGAATAACCTCCTCTTAAAAGGTCAGTGTAAAACAGAAATACAAATACCTGTGCATTGAAATCAAGTTTTTTTGGAGAGATTTTTAGGATTTTAACATGCCCCAGACCACAGCCGGGATTTTGGAGTGGGGGTCTTGTTATTCTAAAATGAGTGCTGTCTGCTCTACCCTCTCCAACTCCAGCTGTGGCCCCCACCTGGGGCAGGAGGACAGACAGAGACAGAGTCACACCTCTGTCCCACTGCAGAGATCTACCATGCCCTACTGGACACAAACAGCTCTTCACAGTGCCAGAGTCAATCACTGCATGCCCTGCTAAGTATCACTGAATATTGCATTTCATCTGTGCATCTAATAACTCTCACTCTCCATTACTGGGCTTGACTGTTACAAATATCTAATATCTCAGTGGTCACTGAGTGGTCATTCACAGAGACTGGACTGAGACCTTGAGGGCTGCGAGTTTAAATCCCAGGTTGTATAGTAATCTGGCCCTTTCCTTAAAACCATCAGCTGGTATGGCTGTGAGGAAGGTTTGCAATGAGAATCCCAACACACAAAATCCTGAAAAATGAGAACCCCAACACCCCGAATCCTGAAAAATGAGAAGGAAAACACACCAAATCCTAGTTGGCTGTCCTGAGGGGTGCAGGAGCTGGGACTAGGCTCTGGGAGAAGTTGTGGTATCATAATTGCCGCCTCATTACTCGCTAGCAGCCACATGATGAAGGGGACCGAGCGCAGACCCAAGCGGCTCCAGCCTCTTTATGAGCGTGATGTAATTCACCTCGGAACGCCGCCGCGGGTTTCCTGGCCGGCGCTGCTGCCCCTCTATCCAATAGCACAAGACAGAGGCGTGGGTCATTTTCTGCAAGCTAACAAGACTTTTGAGGGTATTGATTCAGGGCGGGGGGAGTGGGATCGCTGTTCCGTGATGAATAAAGTCTTAGTTTGGCTTCTTTTCCTATCCTTAATAAGTCTTGTGACTGCACTAGCGTTTATTTTCCAGTATGCAGTAAATTACCCTGTCGGCAGCAGCAGTCTTCACTCGACTCTCCTGCACTGACAGTGCTTATGGGCTTATGCATGTAAAGGAGGTGTTTTGCATCAACACTGCAGTTTTTTCCCCTTCCTCCCTTCCTCCCTCCCAACCCAACCCACTGCCCCCCAACACCTCCACATTTTTCTGTTGACAGAAAAACAATGTTTCAGTATTGTGTTTCCAGATGAACAAAGACAGCCACGTGCCCCTGCAATGAAACATGTTCCTTATCTGTCCAATTCAAACACCAAACATGTGGCTACTTTTCTGAACCTGTTTCCTTTTTTAGTAGTTCCTGTCGCCTGCTCCTTTATGATATGCTGTGCCTGCGTCCTGTTTTGAGAGGAGAGGGACACCTGAATCTCCCTTTGTGATTCTGAACATCCCTCCCTGGGATTCCAGCACATCTCATTGTGTGCATTGTGTACTACCCTCCTCCCAACAAAAGTGAAGAGGAAGTCATTATGGATGCCATGCCACCTTTAGACATGGTTACTGCACATGAGTGCCCCCCTTGCCAAGCCCTTCACAATGTGGGATACACTGTGCTGTGGATTCCCCTCACAACACACTGGCATGCAAAACAAAATTGTCTCCAAGAGCAGGCAATTCTGCATATAATATGCAAATACTTATGCAAATACAGGTGTTTGGAAATGCTTGTATTACACTATAGGCAATATGTAAAATATTAGCAACTACAGAGGTTTCCAAAATTTGTTTTTTGCAGGAAGTCAGTTTTCAAAGATTTGCTGGTAATAGCGGTGAAAGCATGTGGACATAGTATTAGCCATGCATAGGCAGTGCTGAGCAAGTAAGCTTTCAGCAAATGGTATGTTTCAGTCCTTCCATTCTTGTGAGCTGTTATCCATCAATAACAAAGTGTAAGTGCAGTAACATTTGTCTGTGAGCTACTGTGTTATTCAAAATGATTTGAATTGGAGTGAATGGTGTCCAGTAAATGTATACTTGTCTGTAATGGTACAGCACTATCTAATATCAGAGATATACATGTCAGAGGCAGGGAAACACCAGTCAATCAATACATTATCTATAGGCAGAGAAACATGTTAAGCAATACCACGAAAGAATACTTGCTTATAAACTCAATGTGCAAAGTTAAAGATTCAAGCTGACAAAATAGATTGAGACTATCTGCTATCTACTCCATCTGAGGATGAGCAAAACCCAACAATCAGTTCCCCAATTCCTTCTTTGAAACATCCTATGGTGCTATGAAAAAAAACTCCAAATGTCCATTCTGTAAGTAGGGTGACACTACAGTAAAGGATTGCAAGAGCCTTGCAGAACATTGGTAAGGGCTGGTGTCCACCAATAATGAAATATAACTGTGACTCATTCATCTGCAGTGTTATTAGGAACTTATAAGAGAGATTGCTCTCCTGAGAGCCTGTTAGGATTCTTGGAGTCCTAAATCGAGTCGTCTCCGGAAAAGTTGGGACACCGAGGCAGAGTCCAGGCCTGCGTAATGAGTTATACAGCTGGAACACTCTCCTTAGCAAGACAAACCAGCCTGAAAAAGCAAATACCTTCCAGAAATGGTTGGTCAAATTTCCATTACTCATTGCGTATTAATGTGGCAGCAGAAGCTTGGTGCCCACCGTTCGCTTATGCCTTGCTGAATTTTCGGTAGACTCGACTGTTTGATGTCTCCATATACAACTGTCCATCTACAACCCCCCTTTCCCCCACACATACATTTGAATGTAATTGTTGTTTACTCATGTGTCATTGCAAGGAAAAACGAATGGGTTAAGACAATAAAGACTGTAAGACATCACAGTAAAAGCTGTATGAAATCACAGAAGAAGCATTATGACAACATAGTATAAGGGGATATAGCCTGTCCACTGTCACACGCCACCAGACGTTGTTTTACCTTTCCAGTGAAAGCATCCATTAGCTCAGTGTATGAGTGATGAACTAGGTTTGGGGCTTATAATCCCTCTTGTGCCACGGTAAAAAAATGAATGGCCCAGAGATCATTCAAAGGATGGCGTCTGGCGATAAATTGCTCTCCTTCAGGGCTTCTGTGTGCCCATCCTGCCAAAATAACGAAGCGCCCCTTTTAATTTCTCCACCGCCAAAAGCCTGAGTGCTGCACTTTTGGCAAGCTGCCAACATCAAATTTCAGGAGAGGGAAAGGGACTCCGATAATGTGCATTTCGTGTTTCGGTCTTTTGGTTTCCATGAAGCAGGAGGTGGACTGGGATTGGAGAGTGCGGAGCAGGGTGACAAGTCTGACCCGATCCGGCCCTGCAGCCGAGAGAGAAGCATTTTGGGGGTGGGGTGAAGGGGAAATGTGAGGAAAGTTTCCTAATCAGATTTGTCTCTATGTCATTATGTGAGACGCATTCAGCAATTTCACAGCTGCGCCTCTGAACAGCAGGATCCTCAGGGAGCTAATTATGGCCTTTATTATTGTGGGTTTATTTATTTCATCGTTATTGCCGCGCGTGGGATTCTCCTTCCCATCAGCTCCTGCGCCTGCCTTCATCAAGTTTCACTTGAGGGGAGACGACCCGAATGCACCTCGCTAAAGTGATGGCATGCCATCGCGAGCACAGTGTGTGATAGTACCATGGTACTAAGCAGAGAAACACTTTATTTATTATGTCAGTGACCATTTGATATGATCATTGTTAACTCAACAGTATTAAGTATAACTAAGATCTGCTCTTTTGAATATTCTGGTCAAAAATCAGGCTTTAGTTTGGTCCTGACCATCAGAGCGCAGAGTCAGCACACAGATTCCTCAGTCTCATCATGCCTCTGTCAAGCCAAGCATGCAGAAAACCAGACAGGGCTAATGCTTTTTCAGCATACTGTGTATATTCTATAAATTGACAGATATATTCCATAAAATGACCCTTGTACACATGTGTAGTCAGCACAGACTTTGTGAGAAGGATATTTCTCCCACACACTGCAGATGGTGAATCAATAACCATCAAGACCCTTGGGCTGCCACGGAATGTCTTTTCCCTGGATAGGACAATTCTTTCCATAAACGACAACTCAAACCCCATATGACAGCAGACACCAGGATGGTAACTAAAACCCAATGCAACTCTCCCTGGTCTTTTACCGCTGTGACGTCATGGCCTCTCTTATCTCCATTAACCACTCCCACAACACAACCCCGGGCCCCACATAAAAAAGGAGACTGCACTTTCATCAGACATGCGACAACTTCATACAGAAGTGACTCTTTTCATTGCCTTATAGCACAGCTGTCACACTCGAGTTCTCCAGGGCCAAAGTGCATACTTGTGTGGTTTCCCTTTAAATCAACTGCCAGTTTAGACGTTCAAAACCTGATGTGTCCTGGAGTCTTTAGCAAATTAATGACTTAAATGGATGAAGTGCTGAGAGACAGAGCAACAGGACACTGTGGCCCTGCAGGACTGTAGCCTGAGAGCCCCTGCTCGGAGGCTGAGCCGCTGCATCATGTGCCTCTGTTGGGGCACTGTGGACTGCACTGGGTGTATAAGCACCACTGGGAATGGAGGTGCTTCTCATCCATGTGATGCAAAGCCTTGCCCAAAAATGACATCACCCATTTTAGCATTTAGCCCAGTTAGCATGCTCAGGGGTTATACTGCCACTGCTTCTCACTGATTGCCATTGCCCATCCAAACTGTGGTGTGGGTGGAAAAAGGAAAGGAACTCAACAGTATGGGGCTTGAATGTTAGGACTGAGCAATTTCTCACTTCTCTTACACATACTTTGTTAAACAGTAATGGTTCTGGGACAGAACTCTGCTGAGACCATGGAACAGGGATAAAACAGCAAACACACAATGGTCCAAGATAGTTTCAGTCTTTTTGCTCAAGTAAATGTTCTGCAGAACAGAGCTTAATTCGATCGGGACATATTTAAACACGCTCACGGAACAGATCAGTCTTTTTAACAGCTAATTATTGTGATGAAAAGCCTTGTGAACATGCTGCAATGTTTTTACAGGCCCCATTCTGAGGTGCAAGCATGGGAAACAAAGTTATTATTTATTGCCCCCAAGATTAATGCCGCAGTTCCAAAATATTAGCTTTAAATATTTTGCTGAATACATTATTCCCAAAGAGTACAGTCACACGTACACACAATAACACATACATGTGTGTTATATATGAATATATGCTCACAAAATTTCACAAATATACAATAAAACATATGTTGATATACAATCACACACACACACACACACATATGCGCAGCCACACTCTGAATATGTGAATAAAATGTGCTTTTTGAAAATTTGATTCACATGACCTGTATGCTACATAATGCCATATGTGTATATCATTTGCCCACAACATTTTATATACATTTACAAAAAGAAATGCACACGCAAGTATGCATACTCTAACAGCAAGAATATACAAAAAATATTATTGCAGTCCTCTACCACAAAGTCACGGGTTGACACTGTACCACACAAGCAAGCTAACAAGCAAACACTGTAGCATGGGCACACACCCACACATTTACACACTAGAGCCTGTTTAAAAATGGCCAACCATTACTCATGTAACTGCTTTTATGCATTACATCATCTTTCTCCCAGAAACAGCAGTAATGAGAAAAAGAGAGGGGCATGGTAGCACAGCTATATTTAGCCAAAGTCAGAGCAGAGGAAGGAGACTGCTATGTGTCTGCGAGGATCCATTATATTTCCCACAGCCACCTGATGCATTAGACCCAGAAACCACAGACATGCTTTACTGCATTGCTGCGCACGCTGCTGCCGCTGATGGGTTATGTATGACGCATTTCAGACCGTTTAATAAACAGACTGCAGGCACTGACTATCAAATCATCCCAAAAAATGACTTGTTACATTATAATGAAGGCATGGCTTTAAAAATGAATGTCTCACATGCTCATATTTGTATTTCTAATTAAATGTGAGTTTAAAATGAATGTTCACTGTTAGCTGGGGTTTAGGTCTCTGACGTATGTGGTTTAAATGGTGTGAAAACAACCGCAACAGAAATAATGGATTTTACTTGCTTCCAGCAAGCACTTAAAAAGTCTACCTCACCTAAGTAAAAATGTGGTGAGTATTAACAATCTAATATTACTACACAAACAAATTCAAATAAAAAGGCCAAAACCTCTTCTCCCTGGCTTACACTGTTAATCCTAGAGAAAGCATAATAGAGAGGCAATGGTGATAGGGTGATAGAGTGGTATTAGCCTACATTTGTGCCCAATTTTGGAGGTGAAAAGTGGATCAAATTTCCTGGTAATCTGAGAGGTGTGTTTAGATTAAGTGACTAAATATTTTCCCTGAGTGAAAAAAGAAAAGGTGTGTGGTACATTTCAGTGTCTGCTGCAGTCTGAATCATTGGTGGATTCAGACACACGGTATGTTAGGTGAACCCAAACTGAGTGTGTTTCACAGCTGGTGTCTGCGAGGTTACCTTCTTCACACGCAGTCTCACAGTGCTGTATTCGGCAGAGTGGTCGTGTGGTTCTGCCGCTCTCCTCGTCTTGGTACCTCTGCCTTCATCAGGAGCTTTGAGGGGATCCTCGTCAATCGCATCATTCTCTGAGGTGGCCCCTGTGAGCTCATTCTCCGAGGTGGCCCCTGTGAGCTCATTCTCTGCTGCTCCGGCACTCCTTCCATCACACTGCAGCTCCTCTGCTGAACCAGTTACCGGGGCAGCACCGCTACAGTTCTTCAGAACTGTGTCGCTCACATCTCCCTCAGCAGATAACTCCGCTTTTGCCATTTGCTTTCCGGAGGTCACCCGGCCATTCTCCTCAAATCCCATTCCCACATGAGCTCTTTCAGAGTTTGGCCCCCCGCAGAAAGACTCAGTTTTCAGGGTGTCAACATTGTACGCAGCCAGCCTCGACAGGCAGCCAGCCTCCTTACAGCTCTTGGATTCAAAGATGCTATTAGTGTTCTGGCTTTCTCTGCCATGTTCATCTGGTGCTGCAAAGACTACGGGATGTGATACCTCCTCAACCACATCCGTTTCCATGGTTATATCCTTATGGTCCTCCTGTCTTGTTTGGATATGCACTACTTCAGAGCATGTCACCTCCTCAGCTTTCAAACTATTATTTAAGTGCACATCATCATATTTCACCTGTGACAGCTGCACATCCACTGCTTCAGAATGTGGAATTTTACCCATAGGATTGACGTCTGACATTGCATCGCCATATCTCCTCAGTACATTTATACATTCCATAGCTTTAGAACTCTGGGCCTCCTGGACCATGTTGAAGTTTGAATCAAAATTCCAGTTCTCAGCTGGTACCAGCTCAAAGTCCACCATGTTGCTGTGAGGGTGTACCTGAGCATCATAGTGAGAAGCCGTGTTCAGACATCTGGTCTCACTAGTCTCCTTATCATCTTTGGGAATTCCTTCTGATGTTTCAGAAGGTCTCAGTGTAACCCCTTCCGGATTACAGTCTGTGGAACCAGCTCTGAATACTATGCTGCCATCAACATCATCTTCATCGCTGTCTTTATGAGAGGTCTTGCCTGGGCAGAGATCATGCCCAGTGGGTGGATTCTCTGCTGGTCTAGCTGTCTTACAGTGGCTCTGGGGTTCTCTGCCATCCCCGCGCTCTGGGGTTTGGTCATGCAGCATCTCCTTAGCCACAGCATCATCCAGGGCTCTGACCTGGGCAGCCCCAGCCCACTCACCAATGACAAGATCGCCGCCCACCAGGCCATCCCCAGTCTCCTCGTCCAAAAACGGGTCAGGGCCTCACTGCTGTCTGTCATAGATAGAAAGTCACCAGATCCCTGCCGACTGCCATTAACGGCACCCTGTCCGCTCAAAAGCCCGTCTGAGTGCAGCGCTCTGTGAAACTCCTGGAGAGAGGAACACCTCTCTCTGCACCCAGCTTTAGTCAAGCCGCCACCTAAGCTAATGCCAGGGCAGAGACTAATGTCAAGGTCATCAGAGCTGTATCTTAATCCTGTCCCATGGACTTCCTGCTCGTCCCAGCTCCTCCTCCTCAAAGCCACAGGCATGGCTAAGGGCCACTTTCACCCCACAGTCCTCTTTAGGATGCCATTAAAAAGATGGGCCGCACTGGGCAGGAACTCTACTCCTCACTTTGACTGAAAAAGAAGATAAAGGATAAAATCACTAGGCTTCTAGAGACAGAGTCAAGCGTAAACACCTTTCCCTCCACTGAAATCATTAATTTTGTTTGTGTTCGCTGTGACTTTTTGGACCTCATCCTCAAGTTCATTATCATGAACCGAAATATATCTTGCACAGGGACAAGAGATTTATCTTAACTGATGGTGAGGTACTTTCTTGGTTCCATTTCAAATAATTCAGAAGTTCAGGGTCTTCCAGCTCATGAATATTCAACAAGATGGCAACAGAGAGCAACCTTTTAGCAGCAAATTCAATTATTCAGCAAACCTATTGATTCACAGTCTCTGCTGTATGGCAATGGTAATGTCTTTCCGTGACTAAGTCAACTAACAGTTCTTAATCAATTTAGAAGTGATTCACTGGCAAATAATGCCCGTGGATATTAAAGATAAAGCTCTGAAAGGAAGCGCAACATGCTTAATGAGTATTTACAGACCTCGAACAAAACTTGAGAATTAAATGAATGCAGAAATAATGCAAGTGCGGTGAATATATGTTTTAATCTTATCCTAGCTTATTATCCTCACCGAATTCTGTGTAGTGTTGTGCTCCATCAAATCACGTTTTATTATTAACTACAGATAAGTTATTAGTCTTTTCAATAATATATGGTAACTTTCTAAATCGAGGAACTTCACACCAATTAATACTAACTTTCCACCTTGTACGATTTAACAATGTGGAGATTGACGGGTGTTATTTTTAAAAAATACTTTCATCTGGTGCGCGCTTAGAAGAAATGATTAGACTGTCAGAGTATAAAGTCCGTTGTTCTAAAGACTTCCCCTAAATATCTGCGACTGCTCCCGATGGGATAAACTCTAAAAACAGCGCGCGTATTTTGCCTGTACTTACCAGCATCTACGACAACGTACCTTTCACGTCGTGAGAATAACTCACTTTACTTGTCATAATCACAAGGAAATAGATCAAAGAAATCATTAAATTGCCTTTGAGCGGACCTCGGGCCTTGACGAGCGTTGACACAAATGTAGAAAGTTCCTGTCAGGTAGCTATGGATAATGATTTGGATTGAAACATCACTTTTCCGCTGGTCTTCGGAGCGCAAACTTCACTGCCTGAGCAAGTCTGCTGCTTTTGTGGCATAACTGTGACACCCTCGAAAACGCCACATCTCCCCAAACAACAAGATGCAATACGGGCGATGTTTATTGACACAAACACCCTTATTTCTCTAATGAGGTTTTAATGCCAGCTATATTATATTTCAGGGCAACAAAGTAATGCGTTCTCATCATGTCATTCCTGTCATCCTTGCTTTGCTCCACAGACAGACATAACAGAGTACACGCGACTAACTGAAAGGAGCAAGTGAAAACTATATTGTCTGTGCAACTTGTGGATGAAACCAACAATGCTTTAAAAGGTGAGAACACAGTGGCACCTGACCATCTATGTTGACCACGCTGCAATGCTGAAGATACAAAAAATCTTACAGACTGAGACAATATATAGTTGTAGGCTAACCACACAAACAGAGTATAACTATCTATTATTTCCATTAAACCTCAGTCTTTCAAATATATGACACAGTTTTCAGGCGTGGGAACGAAAACTTGCGTTTAATCCTATACGGATGAAAAAGCATGCCAGCGATACACTTCTCAATTCGGGCTGAAAGTTTGAAAGTCCTTGTCAAAAGTGTTTCCTTTACCTTCACTAAAAAGCCTCCGGAGCCGTAAAAACTGAGACAGGATCTCCATCTTACTCCTGTAAGAATTTCGCTGACACTAAAAACACTTGTAGGAGCGGCGCTCTCTTCTTGCCTGACGAACTAGCTGCCTACACTCACATCGTGCGCTTCCCCCGACTGGAAGCTCGCAGGCTTCGCGCTGGCTAACATCTGTTTATCTCTGCTCACTTTTTCCCTGCACACGATTCTCCTCCGAATTTCTCTCGAGTGTCTTTCCTCGTATGAAAGCAGAGGCTGCCATTTGGTTTTGATTAAAAACAGACAGGCGGCTTTGTAAAAACGCGGGACGAGAGCCAAGTGAGATTGCAATGTTTTGGCAGTAATTTCCGCGCGTTTGAACCGTTCCCTGTAACTGCACTAGCATCCTTGGGTAGAGGGAGGAGAAAGAGACCAATACATGTTTATAGACATTCCTGTTTAATGTGCCACTGTTGAAAAAACACGAAGCCGACGTTTGAGAATGTTAGGCGGATTTTGAAGACGTTATATTTAAAAGATTACAATGGTTAATTTTTGAGCGTTTCAAAGGAAACCTACATTTTATGCCATTTCTCTGTATATAAACTTCCCAAATAAATGGACACAAGAAGACATAACTACTACTGCCTGTAAAGCAAGACACAAGATTAGACTGATTAGAAGAAACTATCTATACTGTCTAAATTCCTGGAGTGGAGAACTAAAAATAGGGACTGTACAACACTTTTTTAAACAGAAGGTACATCTTTCTATACACAATTTGCTGCAGGGAAGATTATTTTATCATGTTGCTAGTTAGCACAGAGGTTGTCACACTACAAGAAAAGATCAGTTGTATATTTGGTATTGAATATCTGCCCTTGACATGCTATTTAAAATATTTGTAAACCCTACTCTATATTTTCCAATTAATCAGTGAGTACTGATAGATGTGGAGCAGGCAGGCTTGTTGACATGCGCCATGGAAAAACTGGCAAATTCCTGAAGCATTTATGTTAGGAAAATCCAAGACAGTTAAGGTTTCTCTAGAACGTAATTGTACACACTGTGGTTTCCTATCTAATGTCTCACAGTAGATGAATCTGCCATCTGGACAGAACCATTTGGACAGACTTAATGGTGGGAGAACTGGGACATCCACAGCACAAAAGATAAACCTATGAGAAGCAGTTTCAAACACTGACCTTAGTCCATAGCAATGATAATAATAATGCCCCTTTTCCTGGACGTGGAAACCTTTCGCGGCTGGATCCTGGCTGGATGCTCTTCCTGTCTAAATTTTAACATCTATCCTGGGAGATAAAGCCAGGCCCTTACTTATACACCTTGAGATGCTCTCCTGACCCTCTCAGGAATAGACTTGGGTTACAATAAGCATCTGAGGATGATACAAGTTGGAGCAGCAGCAGGTATCAAAACCCCTGGGACTCTGGATTCATTCTGCACTGCTTCAGCTCCCGAGGCTATAGGGTAACTAATATATACCCTGCTGCACCTCTCTCACTTACTAACACCCCGGAAGACTTACCCTGGGTAAGTAATCTCAGCCCTGCAGTGGCAGATTATGTAGAGCTGACGGATATGTATCCTTCCTCAGTGTTACAGCTGCACCTAATGTGCATTTCACCCAGTGGTGATAGGATATGTGTAGATGTGTTCAGGGATGGAGAGATCATATATTCATTCCAAATGATTGTATTAGATTCAAAGAGGAAAACCCTCTCTTGTTACAAGGTCCTCTGCCCTGGCCAACATGTTACATCAACATGCCTCTGCAGTTGCACGGCATTATGGCCTAAATCCATAAATGTAAGGCTTTAAAGACAAATGTGCCACCAGCTCCCGGAAAAGGTGAGCATTATCAAAGCTAAGAGGCATGTTGAAAAAGCAGGGATGTTTCTGAAAAGGCATAAGCCCTTCCTCTGTGATAACAGACGTTAGCATGAATTTGCTGATGAGTGACACCCATTCACAATCAGTCATGCTCTCTGGCCAATCAGCACATGATAGACCCGGAGATTGGCAGGGCACTTTCCGATTTTGTCATTTCTGCACATTGTGAATATAGTTCTCCTTTTTTAGAACAGAGGAAAGTACTGTAATAATGTGAAGTGAATATAAATGCAATGAGGCCCACCCTGGACTGTAAGGCCTTACAACGGTTTTCTTTGTATTTCACCCACGCCATTTCCACCTCCATCAGCACCCACTGCTCCCACCCCTCTCTCTCCACTCTCTGAATCTGTAACCCTGGGCCCAGCTGGAATGTGAATTAGAAATTGTACAGTACAAGCAAGATCCAAAAAGACTCATGGCATTCACATCCAGTCCCAACAGCTGTGTCTACTCCGCTTCCAGTTTTGAGTGCAGGACCAGACGGATGAGGACGATGTGTTTCTGTGAGTTTGAGTGGGAGTGCATGTGCTGTCCTCTGTATGTGGTTGCAGTAAGTTCATGGGCTGTGCGACTAGTTGCCTGAGAGTGGAGCCGAGGCAGGTATACACACTGCGAGCAGAGCATCCATGAGTTACTCACTGAATGCATTGTCTTAAAAAGTAAGACATTGTGTACCTTGAATTGTCAAGTTACACACTGTGAATGTTCTGTCACAGACACCGATAGGAGTGTTTCATAGTCGTTCACTGAGTATTGTCTAACAAAGTAACACACTGTGAGCAGTGTCTAACACAGTCGCACAGTGTGAGAAGTGTTTCTCAGTGTTACACAGGGAGAACAGTGTTTGTTTCTGCGCTGGCTGGAGTCCATTGGTGACAGGGTGGAAATGGGACTGGGCATTACACGCTGATCTAATCTCTCTTTTTGTTGGAACCAGGAGAGCGAGAGCAGAAAACCGGCACAGTGTGGGCGTGTGTACGAGTCATCGCTGGCCTGTCCAGTCAAATAAAACCAGTGACCCCAAGCACATCTGGCAGTGGGGGTGGAGCCAGGGCTCTGGCAGTTTCTGGGAATGACATCACTCCGGTTTGACTGAAGAGAGAGTGAAGCACAGCCATTTAAGGTCAGGCTGAGGGAGACCTCGACCTGGTCTGAGCACAGTAATTTCTGTTACTTTTTGGCTCAAGCTGCATGCACAGCCAGCCTGTGTCCAAAGGTCTATGGCTCCTCCTCCAGCTCCACACTGCAGAGTGAACCTGCCCCCGACATGCAACATTTCTGAGTGTGGGAAGAAATGCCGTCTGAGTGAATCTGGAAACCTAGAAATAAACACAGTGAGTTATTTTGGAAAACACAAATTGTGCCTTCTAGTAAATGCATAAAGTCAGGACACATATTGGAGAAGTGGTGTTTTCTGTGGCTCAGGGTTCGAGTCTCAGCCACACTATCATTGGCTGTGGCTGGAGGTCCGATTTAATAATCATGCTGCCATCTTCCTCTGAGTCTCTGAGGACTGGGGTGGGTAATGTACATAAGTCAATTTGTGTGGGGGGAAAAAAGAAAAAAACAAACAGACTAACTATTTATCAGGCTTGTTTAAAACAAAATTAGAGACATGCAATTTCACAATAATGAATTAGCTGGTCCCTGAGACGTGTTGGATCTGGGAGGAGGGAGGAGGAAAATCCTCATTCCCCCTCCCTAAGCAGGACATAAAGTCCCGGCAGGAAGGTCCTTTAAAAGCCTTCTTCAGGTGCTTTATGCTTGGAAAAATTCCATCTCTAATCCTGCATGGACCAAATATAGATTAATGCCCCAATAGGAAACTTCAGAAAAAGCTATTACTTCAATGAACATTCATAACTAATTAAAAAAAAATAGAAAAGGAAGAAAATGTTTCAACAAACATAATTTTCAACAAATAACATGTTCGGTTAATCTCAGACAGTTGAAAAACCTTTTTTTTCTGATGTATCCCAAACAAACACACCCATAGACTATGCTAAAGCACTTCTGATTTGTGTGTTTACATCCATAGACACAGCTGTAATCACAGCAATCTGTTGTTTTTCTCATAGTGTGCAAATCTGAAAATATTGTCTGAAGCAATTGCCTGAACAAAATCAAGTTTGGAGTCGTAAAGCTTAACGATCAGGATCCACGCTCAGTTCCAAAATGGCAAATTAAAGACTTTATGGTCTTTTTAGTGAACATAAAACAACAAGTACAGTGGCATCCTAAACACTCAATCCGAAGTATGGGTGCAGAATTAAAAAAAAGGCATGAAAACATTCTTCTATAACCTGGAGAATTTAGATAAATACTGAGAGCTCCATTAACTTTAATAAAGGATGATGGGAAAGCAGAAACACAAAGGCATTAGGGCCAGTTTACCTCTGGCTATAAATATCAGCCTTTTTAACTGCCACTTTATACCCCGTAGTTCAGGGGAATGGAGACGGAAAAGACTAGTCAAGAGCAATAACCTGCTCAGAGATAAATTACCCTGGGTTAGGAAGAGCCATAAAACCTGCTAATTTGGCCTCCCCTGGACAGAGCGTTCCCAAGATCTCTCTTATGTGTGAAGCCTTTTATACAAGGGAGGTTCATTTGCAGGATCCTTTAGACTCTACAAATTTAAAGTGTGGCTGGTTCGGGTCTCTCATGAATGTCAACATTAATAACTGCGCTGTAATTTAAAGTGTTACACAACATATACTGCTTAAATTGCATTGTATATAAGTCAGAGGTATTCAATGTAGACCTTTTCAATCTTGAAACCTTGGTACTCTTTTTAGTAATATGCTCAGCAGTATTTGCTAATGCAGGGCAAACAAGCCAGGTAGTATAATGTACTTATTTGCTCTTTATTATGCATTAATAACCACATTGAGAATGTCAGCTCCTATTTTGCAGTGGAAGCCAGTCTTTTGATTGGATAATTCTCTTTTGTCATTGTGTGGCAGATGTGGTTCTTGCCAGGAGATGGTTTGGAGACAGCTTCCACCAGACATTCTGTAGTAAAATAGCGGGGAGAGTCAGTGTGGGGGCTGTGTGCCGTCGTGGATGCCATCTTTCAGGTAAGATTTTAAACCAATGTCCTGAATCCCTTTAGTTATGAACGATCCCATGGTACTTATGGCAAAGAACAGGCGGTTGTCCTGGTAAAAGTTTGAAAAAGGTTAAGACATCACTAATCTGATTCAGTGCTGGCAACACGTTATTTGATGCCACAGGCACTCTAAGGATATTAGCTGGACATCTCAGGCAACTGATATTTTTATTGGTTATATTCCTAACGGACACTAAGCAAAAAAGTCCAATATACAGATTTCTTGGGCTGGATTTTTTATAGAACCTACCTAGAGTATGTATGCTATAAACATATCTCTCATGTTGAATTTTTGGGGGGTGGGAGTTGGGATTTTCCCTGCACCGGACCCCCCAGCAGTCTGAAGGCTTATTAAAACATCACAAAATCAGTACTGTATCATTCGTCATCCTTAAGGACCACCAACTAACTTTGAATGTGTCCATGGAAAAATAAAAACCGTTGTTCATGACTCCATGTCCACATTCCTTAAACACTTACAAAACTTTGTTGTTTTTTTTGAGGGTGGTGGGTGGAGGGGTTCCACACCAGTTTCTTGGCTGGATTGGAACGGGAGCCAAAACATGCAGCATGTTTTGTGAACTGAGCAGTCCTGCAGCCTTAGAGAGTTCCTCCCCACACCCTGGGGCTGGCATACTTAGCTAAATGACAGCGCGCTGCAGTGATCTGGCCCTGCCTTCCACAGTCACAGCGTTTTCATGCCTGCTTTCTCAGAGCCACGGAGCTGAACCCTGAGTGCCTCCACATGCATGCCTTCTGGATAATCAAAATAAAGGCGGACAATAAAAAAATATAATAAAACATAAAAAAGGTATTCACAAGAAGCAACACAAATATATTGGACAGAGGAAATAACATTACAGAGAGAGACAGAACACTCCACAAGATTCTGCATCACTGAATTACTATTCACATAATAATATATTAAATTATTACAATTTCCAAAGGTGGCAGCCGTGCCCCCAGGCCACTTTCAAAGCAGAATCTAAAGCTTTCATACTCACACTCTCATTACTATAAAAAGGGAAAGGAGAAATCTTGATGTTCCCTGTAATTGCATATGCAGTAAAGGTCCTCATATAGATGATAAGGGAGGATTTGAACAGATTTCCAAGGTTATTTCTGACTGGTGACCTGGCCCACCATGAAGCTATCAGTAAACCCATTGTTACAATTTTTTAAAAATGATTATTTAAGTGTGCATGTATTTTAGTATAACTTTGGTCTTTGATTTATTTTAACTCACCTTTATTCACTATATACATTTCTTATGCTGTATTATACTCCCTTTCCAACATTACCATTTGTCATTTTATTTTCTCCCTGCCCTGCATTTTATATTACAAATTTGTGCAAAATGCACAATATAAATACATTTGATTCAATGTTAATGCTTTATGATGGTAATCCCTTGATTTGAAATATTATGCATATACAGTGTTTTTTGAACGTGTTCATGTAGTTCATGGGAGGGTGGATTTATGTGAAAAAAAATGAGAAATTGTAGAACATCTTTGGATGGAAATATGGAGACATGAAACTGTGGTTCCTGCTGGAGCAGGGACAGCAGAGCCATGGTGCGGCCTGGACAGGCTCCCTCTTTCCCAGTCTGAGCCCTCAGTGTTCCTCAGTCTTTTGGCAGGCAGGCAGGAGGGAAACACCTGTCAGATGTAGGGCCACATTGTGAAGAGGTAAAGACAGAGGTGCATGCTGAGGTCAATATTTACACCACAGCAAATTATTGTAAACATACTTAGAAAAAAGAGGATGCAAATACAGTAAAACCTGTAAGAATGAAAAGGGCCTTGGGTATTAATTTTTGTGTTGTCTTGTCTAACTATATGCGCTGCCCTTCTTAGTGAGCGCATATAGTCAATATCAGTCTGATATGATATTGTCACACAAGCTGCACTATTAAATTTTACCTCTGTAGCAGGCTTCAAAAGGTAAAAATGCACTTCACTGCAGCATGCCAAGTGAATAATAGCATTCATCACAGTGAGAAAAAGGCACCTTCATCCCCAAAATAATTACATGTGTTTCCCAGTGGAAACGAAACCAATTTATGTGACAGTCCATGAATCAGGCTGAAACACAGTAGAATTGAATTGCATCAGCTTTTCTCTACGAGATCTCCACAGACAGACATTAAGGCTTTGTTTTCATAAATTCTCTCGTCTGTCAAAGAAAGTTTGGTGGCTTGAAATAAAAACAATCTGATGTGATAAATCTAATGGAAAAACAAAAACTAGACCAAGGCCCCCTTCTTCCCATGAAAAGCAAGCTAAATACAGAACATTAGGTCATCAATCCCAGCTCTTTCCCACTTACTCTCCATGCCGTCTTTTGAACTTCCTCCATCTTTATTGTTTCCTTGTAAAGAAGAACGTTTCAGGTTGTGCACATTAGTCATTCTCTGGCAGTGGGCTGTGAAGTTACGAAAGAGGTAAGAGCGGGAAGCAAGCTCCATCCTCTATCTCCACTTCTCACCCACCCTGCAACCATCAGCCAGAAGCCTAAGGAGCAAGCGTATTGTTCCAGTGAGTTTATCATTTCTAGGGCAGAGCCTTCTCTGGGCCAGAGAAACAGTGGAGTGGGGCTTGGAAGGAATGAACAAGTAGCAGAGAACATATTTAGATGGAGCTGGATTTTTTCCTCTTGCTTAAACTTTTCAGAAACTGGGACTTTACAGTCTTATTTTTTTCTCATTTCTATGTTTAGGGAAAATGTTTCCCTTCAGCAGTATCCTGTATGGGTCCTCAGATGAGGAGAAATGGAGACTTACATAACAGTAAATCAAATACATTTATGCATTTCCTCAGACTCTTGTATGGATTAAGATTTTTAGTGGTGGTTAAAAATAACAATCCGTGGATTTATAGGAAACTGGACAAACAAATATTTTTAGTTTTAATCTATCTTTTCTGGCATGTTCTGTGAATTCTAAGGTGGGTAATGATTTTTACAGGGTTTAAGTTTTAAAACAATATGTGAACATTTCCAACAAAAGTTTGCCTTTTCCATCATGCACATGTTTAACAAAGATACAAAGATATTTTGAAGGTGCTCTTGGCAGTGTGTGTCCCTCAAAGGCTCTGAAAATCATGTTTACTTCTATAGCTGTTGGTAGGTGATGTCTAAGAATCAGCGTTGTCCCTGGAAACAGTTCCTGTTGTCCCTGGAAAAGTTTTGCAATGAAAAGTTTTGCAATGTGGTGTGAAAACTTGCTTGCAGTGTCATAATGCTTTTGGCTTGGCAATCATTAAAGGTATGAGCTGATGTTAGCTGGAGGTTGAAGTCGCTCTCTCTCTTTCTCACTGTCTCTCTGTTTTTCGCTGTCCTCTTATCCTCTGACTACAGCATAGTGGTTTAGTGGCTTGTGCTGCTGTGAGCTCTGCACTCAGAGATGTACATCTTTTTTTTGTTCCAATAGGTCTCCAGTCTGGCAGCCTACTTAATGCAGAGGGAAAAAACAGGGAATGAGAAGTGATTCAAAATAAATATAATTATTTAAATGAGCTGATTTACAGATTCTGCAATCCAAACTTTTATGTTCAAAAGAATAATAATTACTAATTACTGGTTGCCTTGTGCTTGATGTTCATCTGTCTGTCTGTTCACCCTCACCCCACCAAACGGTTCTAAAACTGAAGTAGCAGATTGTGCCTCTTAATTTTTTACAGGGGATTGCCCCACACCCACCATCCCAATCCAGCATGGAGCGTGCAGGGTGTGCTACGCTCAGTAAGAAACAAGAATAACAGCCGATTATTCATCCTGGCACAAGGATGTAGAACTCCAAACAAAGAGGGAAGTGTTTTAGTTTGTCTCTAAGACATTATTTCCCTCATTCTGAGCAATAATTCCATCAGTCATTAATACATATAAAAGGATACTTTTACAGACCTTTTTAAAAATCTATTCCAGTGAATAAAGCAGGGGGCCATGTCCTTGAGAAACCTAACATTTCACCGGATTCCACACAATGTTGATGTAACAGTTGGTTGGGTTATGTCATTTAGAGCTTGGACTGACATTTAGAGTCAAAAATGTCAAATATATTGCCCACATTCCTATTGAAACAATGATTAGTAAACCTTCCCCAACCCCATTTTAGAAAAAAAGTGAATGTCCTTATACCAAGCAATCAATTGAATGAGTACAGCTACAGCAGACAGTCAGCCATAAATGCACCAGAAACAAGTTTTGCTTTTAGTGTTCATGTAAATAATCTCTAAAATAATTAAAAGTAATTCCAAACACCCTGAAGAATTTCACAAGATAGATTTTTACTTCTAAACCTGTATGAACCGATTTGTATTTTAAATCAAGAGATGGAAAAAAAAATTCTGCTCATAAGCCACAATGGCTTTTTTTGCAGTACTTGCAGGCAAATTCAGGATTATTCAGAATAGACCAAACCTCTTAGCACACGGAAACCGTCTTAAGGGGCAGGGGATTTCCTAAAGTCATTTGCTGACTATGGAATAGGCTTGCAGAGCCAACAGAAATGCAAATGAGCTGAATTCAAAAACGAATTCTGAGAATTCAGATTACATTAGAAATATCAGTACAACCCATACAGAATGCATTACAAGAATAATTTAATATGGGGAAAAGTCATTTCAAACAAAAATATTCATGGAAATATATCCACAAAGGTAAGAAAAGGCAGTTTTAAATAATCATTTTTTCAAAATTTATGCACATACATGAGCTTGATTGTAATAGAGTAATCGTGTGGACTACAAAATGTGATAAGCAGCAGATACAGTGTCCATGACTGGTCTAAAACTGAACGATTTGACCCAAGCTCTGCAGCTGAAAATGAAATAAGGTTTTTTGGTTCGTGAAATAACAGTGTGGCCTTGTAGCAAAGAGCAATGAGCTGAGGCCTAAACAATTCACTGCTCTGCAGCTCTGCTTCCGTCCTCACATCCTGGGTTTGGCCCACATTCAATCCACTAACGACTGGCAGTTTGTCTTTAACTTTTGAGTAATTAATTTAAGCAAGCGCCACTTTTTTCTCCCTTGATACTCACACAATGTTCACAAATTACCTTGTGTAAGCCTGCACTTCCATTCTTAACTTTTATCCGAAGCGAACAGGAAATTATGCTGATTTTAAGCTGCGGCGCCCCATCTTGGTACAATACCCACAGTCCTCAAGTTTCCCAGCATTTCTTTGTATATTTCTCTTCCTGTCAACACATTTAGATGCATGCAAATATATATATACTGTATATAAATACACACACAAACAGGCTTAGACACATACACAAACACACTGTTCCCCCGCTGGCCGCTGGCCCAGCATGGTGAATCATTATTGTGGTCCCTGTTTAGAGATGGAGATGAGGAGAAATATTTTCAGCCCTTTTGCTCCACTCTCCTCATTTCTTCCCACTCCTCTGTTGGTGGTAAGTTGGAATAGCACTTCTTTAATAGAACACAGTGACTGTGGGTGGTGCCAGCGTAATTACGGAGTGGCGCGTCGTTTGCAGTGCAGCCGATGTTATGCGGACAGTTTTTTCTCTTTTTCTTTTCTAAAAAGCACAAAAAACACAACCATAAATCAGGTAACTAAAAACAGTGGAAAACTGCTCATACAAAAATAAAACCAGCAATTTCAAATGCACATTCTGTATTTTTCAGCCACAGAATTGAAGGGCTTCAGAGGAATCTGGGCAATGCAGTGTGTTACTGACCAGGAGGCTGCAGGGCGATGTGGTGCAAGGGTTAGCAAACTGACCTGAGATCAGATGGCTGTTGGTTTCAGTTCCATGAGGGGTGCCAGTTAAGACAGTTTTTATGATGGACTTCTACTTTTCTTATCATACCTCTACTTTGAACTTAGAAGGCATTCTTGTATCTAGTCATTTTTGTTGTTTTATTTCTGTTTGAAAGAATCTCTGAGTATGAACATGGAAAGTGCATGCTTGTAAAACGCATTGCATTTGCCTGTTTGACTGTGAGATATTTGCACTCACAGGTGCTGTACTAGAGTGAGGGTGGGAGCTTTAACCTGCAAGCCTACCTGCAGGCATACCCCTGAGAGTATACAGTGTATGAGCTCCCACTGCTTACACTACCTCACATTTCCTGTATGAGAGGTCATACATACAACCATGGGAAAAGAGCAGTGAGTGTGTGTGTGTGTGTGTGTGTGTGTCCACATCATTCAGTAGATAGCAAGTAAATGAACGGAGTAATACGGAACAACTTATTTCCATTGCTCAATTTGTCATGGAAAAAGAATTAAATCCCTATGTCACAGCCAGCACGTTAAACTCAGATGTTGTGTATGATCGTTTCCAAGCAGAAAAGTTCAAATTTAATATATATTTTTTAAATCACGTAATTTCATGGCTTGTCATATGGACCGTAAAATAAAGCGCTTCTTCAAATTTCCTTTGATTGCTTGTGTCTTTGATCTTGCTGTATCAAAACAGTTTTACTGTGCTTAAAAAAGGTTCAGGACGGGGGAGACAGTGGATACAGGAGCAGCTGCTCTGAGGTGAGGAGCAGAGCCACACTTATGAATGGGCCCTCTGAGACCCTGCATATTGACTTGGTTAACGTAGTGGTAGGTGGGAAAGTTCCTTAATGATTCTACGGCACTGGGCACTGTATTAATCTGACTCTGTCATAGGACACCCCCCTCCCCCTTCCCCACACGCCCACACCCACTCCCCAACACCACTCACTCAACACCATCCCCCTTCCCCACACATGCCCACACCCACTCCCCAACACCACTCACTCAACACCATCCCCCTTCCCCACACACACACACATACACACACACACAGCCAAATAATGAACAATCATTCACAATCACACACACAAACAAACACTCATGTATGTACACATGCCTGCTCCCACAAGCGCACACATAGTTCCCACAATGCATTTACCAACAGCCACAAACACTGCTCAGTTATTTACACGCAATAGTCAGTGCTTTCAGGAATCAGTGGTTTAGGAATTGGAGATGGAGGATCTATGCTGAGACAAAAGCCCCATGTTCCCCAATAAAATTCCCCAGGCAGGTTTATTTTTTCCCCCGCTGTCAGCTGGTGCACTTAAGGAAATTAGCGTGCCATTTATGGCAGGGCTCTCAGTGATTACGCACGCGGACGGCCTGGATCCAGGGGCCTTTAAAATGATCTGAGTTATTACTGCCCCCTAATGCTCCTGGCCCACTTCATCTGCTCTGGAAAGGTGGCGCCTTTTATTTACGGCGCACACCAATGTAATTAAGTCAGACACATTCACGGTGTCTCCCTCCTTGTGTGGTCTGCTGGCACCCGTGTCATATAAATCCCTGCATTTCAACTCAGAGGGATGAGACAGGAGAGGTTTTTTATTTCACACATTAAACAATCTAGAGTTCACGTGGAGTTAAATAAATCTTAGCATATGTAAGAGCAGGCTATTTTGAAATAAAAAAGATGAGTAAATATAATTGCAATACACATTTAATTCATGTAATCACTGTGGAATCCATTACGTAGTTTCTATCCCCTAAAAGCATAACAATCATAATTAAAAACTTGCAAAATGAATGATTTTAATTCCAGGAGGAAGCTCTGGTATAAGGCCTGAGGACCCTGCTACCCAACGTCTCTGTGACCGCAATATCAAAGGGTTATATTTTTTAATATCTTTTTGATGTCTTGTGTGGGTTTTTTTCCACCCGTGATGTGAAAGACTGCCCATGCAGGCAAAGCACAGGAAGAGAGAAGGAAATCACATAAAGGGGCAAGGGCATCAGCAGTCAGAAGGCACAGAGAGCCACACACCCTCCCTCGCAGTCCGCTGTGTGCGTGGCCCATTCTGCCGCCCCGGGGTGTCCCTGTCTCAGACTGGATTACTCTCTGCTGGCCCCCCATGCGTTATTAGACCAAAGCACTGCTGCCCCTCTGGGTCACCTGACCTGGATTAACTAAATTACACTCCACCCACTAGCCCCCCACCACCTCCCCCCCACTCCCAATCCCTCTTCCTTTAGAGATATTGAATCTTGCCCTGACATTTTCCTCCTGCGACTACAGTGAGAGAGACTAGCCATTTCCATTAAAGAAAGGGACCATAAAGCACAGTCCTCCATAATTAGATTAGATTCTCAAGCACCATCGTCCCACATACCTTTGATTTGTAAAGGGGAATTCAATTAGAGTACAGGTCCACTTTCTACCAGCTAATTGCATCAATTGTATCGCAGTGTTGGCGCAGATTCCTGGGTGGCCCATGTTGCAGCAGTCCCCGCCATCGCAGTATGCATTGCTGGTGTTGGCAGATGGAAAATATACAATATGTCAGACCAGGTTTGTGCTATTTGAGCTAAAATGATCATATAAACGTATTGGGTTGCTTGATTGGTTTGCTTGTTTCTAGCAGCTGTGGTCTGATGCATCGATAGTCATGTTATCGAGCTGATCAGCACTGCAGCACCACAGTTCATTTGCTGAGTCAAATCTGAGTAAGGGATCATTTATATATTATGCAAAACATTTGTCACATTTAGGCTTAATTTTGCATAACTGATTATATGTTGTGCATAGGCTGAATTTACTACACAAGTACATTACTTAAGATATGTCTGGCAGCACATTTACTTGTCCACAATGCAGGGTTTGCTGTAGGATGTTGGCTGTTGGTTAGTGACTCAACACAACGGTGGCGGTCTTAGGGAGCACTAACTCAGCAGGTGTCTAGCAAGCAGCCACAGCATGGCATTATTATCTGGCAACCCCAGTGACCCCTTGGTAATGAAAGTCTCTAAGGCATTAGGTGACCAGTTGAGAAAACACATGTGACAAGTGTATGCATCTCCTTTACCAAGCATTACAGTGTTAAAGTGTTTGAGGGAGTGTACCTTGAAACACAACATGTTTCTGCATAGTGTCTGTGAGTTACCCAATAAAAATCACATCAACAGTATGAGCGACTGAAATAACCAGAAACTACCAGGTATTGAAATGACACAGGGCCAAGGAGCATGGGGGGCTGGATGTGGGCCATAGGGAGAGAGGAGCCCCATTATTCTGTGATGAAACAGCACAGCTGAACTGGGATCCCAGCATGTTCTCTCAGCAGCCAGGGGACCAGGACATGAAACGAGCACATCAGGATTCACTGGCAGTGTCATCGAGGGCTTACAGGAGGCTGAGGGAGATTATTCCACAGGAAAACATGGAGATGGATACCCATCAACCATAAAAAACTTTCATGGTATGATTTTTTTCATCCTTCATGGTGCTGAATAATTCTGCTGCATGTGGGATTACCCCCGGGAGCCAAACGCACCCGTTTCCATCCCAGCGTTTAATAAAAGGATTAAGTTTATTCTTCTCCTTCCCTGCTGCAGGGGTAGGGGCTGAGCGTATCTGACTCTGTTCAGATTGTTTCGGCCCTGATCTGTCACTGTGTCTCTGGGCGCAGCTTTAAACGTCCCCGGGGGTGCAACTATCAGCTCGGCTGTCAAGGCATGGCCGGCGGGACGAAGGACAGGCGTTACGGTGATGAGCTCATGTGATGCCATCAGATTGGCTGTCAGAAACAGCCGGGAGATGATGGACGGACTTCAGTGCAGCATGGTCACATGATAAACCCCAACAGCTGTGGGGAAGGAAGCCACAGCCTGATCAACGGGAGGGAGTACTGGCGTTACACCTCCACCGATGAAAGAACAGTTTCATTTAGCAAATGGACTAAAGAAGAGTTATATTCGGCAAACAGGTGAAAGAACAGTTTTATTTGGTGAAATGAAGAGCACAATTGAGCTACTGGACCTCAGTGACATTTGTAACCACATGGGAAGATGGGCGTATATGGCAAAGAGCTTAGTTAGTCTTGTTGTCACGGTGCCACAGAAATAGTAAAAATATCACTGATATCTATTTCCTCCATCCCTCTCTTTGGCCAAAATAAATCCTTCATAATTTTAACATGTGGCAGTTTTAAATGACACCTGTATCTTAGTTTTTTTTCTTTTGAGAGAAAAAATTACTTGTTACTATTTCTGTTCATAATATACATTTTCTGAGAGATAAGAGAGAAACCAATGACACATGAGCAAGGTTTCACTTGTTTCTTTCATTGATCAATAATGTTTCTCGTGTGGCTCTCCCTTTTCTAAAACAAACCTCTGTTTTTCTCATTTTTCTCAACTATCTCATTTCCGCACTATGAGATGTTTTGGGAGAGCCAAGACAGAAACATTTGAGTCTAATCTAAGGTTTAATAACTGATATTCCTGATTACCAAAAGAAGCACAAGGCATAACACACTTGATTCCATATTCTGTACTAGTTGAAAGTAAGTACACAGAACGGGACTTTGCAATCTTGGTAAAGATTGGTGTGTTGTCATGTTATCCACACATCCACAGTCTCCCTGTGGTTCAAACACAAACTGGTTGTTTAGTTCTATGAAAATATAATCAAACTCCTCCTCATGCAGCCGTTAGCACCCTACAGGGGCGGAGGTCCATCCAGACTCACTGTTTTCAGACTCTAGATGTGGTCCCAGGAGTTTGGGCTCACATGGGTGATGAACCAAATGCTGGTCAGGTGTGTCTTTCTATCCTGAGGCAAATATTGTATTATGGTTAGGATTATTATTTGTGATTGATGAATCTTCCACACATTATTATTTGGGCTGACTTTCACAGAACGGTAAGTATATGCTTGTATCTCTGTACAGTCATGCCAGCTTAAAAGCTTTATTTAATCACTGATCCACAGAGTTCCAGTGGAGGGCTGTGGGGGGCATTAAACATGCGCATTAAAGCACTACCGCTGTGATCCTGCTGTGAACAGTGCACAGTCATGTGTGAAACAGTGGTCTCTGAATTGGGACACACAGAGATTTGGCTGACCTGTAATGCTGAATGGAGGCAAGGTCAACCAAAATTCCAAATTTGATAAATTAAGAGGAAAAAAAGACATATTTAGTCTTTACATATTTAGTTCTGCATGACTGGGGAATCGTGGCATAGTGAAGCATGAGACACATGGATCCTACAATAATAATAATAATAATAATAATAATAATAGTTGGTGATGTTCTGAAGGTAATGTATTGGAATGAGGTCTCTTGCAGGGAGACAGTCCTGGGTGCATTTTGAGTTTCAGCTGTTCATTGTGCTCAGGTCCACTGGTCTGCAGCTGGAATGGAGAGTCACCAGCAGGGGGCAGGGCACATCCAGCGTAACCTCAGCCAGCCGCCTCAGATGATGCAAATCACTGCAGGAAACCCGGCACAGATAACGCGGCGCTGCTAGCCCTGCAGACACAAGCTAATCACAGGCATAAACCATGTCTCACTTCTCCTTTTCTTTTCAGTTTTTTTGCACAGCACATTACTTCTTCTCAGATTTAAAACCTTTCAGTGAACGGGGCTTCTTGAAAAGCAGTAGTCCCTGGATCATTGATAGAATTACTGCTTATTCTGGGAAATGGGGCTCCATCTTTGATACAACTTTTAAACCTCTATCAGATGTTTACTGCCACCAAGAATCTGAGATGTGGTCAGAGAAAGAGAGAGTGGGGCCTAAATGAGTCTAATTGGAAGTAGAAAGCAATATACTCTTCTAATGGTTGCTGGGTGATCTCAGTGATGACAGAAAATTGCCCGGAGTGAGCTTTGCTGCTCATCGCCACTCCACAAGTCGAAACAATGGAGTGTCCGACAACATTTTATCCGGGCCTAAAAGCCACACGAAAAAAGTAAGATGGATACACACAAAGCTTTTAGAGATTGTGAAAATCAATAATCCCATTGGCAGAGTTTAAGACTGCAATCGAGACGTTGTGTAAATGGTATAAAATTGCTGCAAAAAACAAGCAGGAGCCCAGGATTGTGACTCAGGGTTGGAAACTGCAGAAAATACCACTGGGACCTGATCAGGCCGATGAGAATATGGCTGTCCATACTGTTTGCCTGAATATGGCTGAATATGGCTGTCCATACTGTTTGCCTGAATATGGCTGTCCATACTGCTTGCCTGAATATGGCTGAATATGGTTGTCCATACTGCTTGCCACTGGAAGCTGCTTCCATTTCTCAGGCCAAGTGACATCACATCTTAATGATGATAAAACAGCAGGACCAGTCTAATAATCCCAAACCGCCAGACTACATATGAGTGTTTACTGTGGGCTTGCATGTAATTCCATGTGGATGATCTAGCAGCTGCCTGTTACAACCATCTCTGAATCATGATGCGCCTGCTTAAACAGGTGGCTTTACTGTGAAAAAAAAACAACAACAACATCATATTTAGTCATAATTCTAAAATACTTCCTGAAATTCTGCATGAAAGTGAATGCTCGTCCCAAATGAATGTGATTCAGGCAATCATAGGTACTACATGAAAAAGCTGTGCTGGTTTCACATACTAATCAATTAAAATTATTGTTGAAGTGCTTGCTGTTAATTTGGCTGTGTTTCCAGTGGAATAGTGGAACCCTTTCCAAAGCCATTGTTGAATAATTCATACACTCTTCTGCGAGACAAATGTTGCATTAGCACAAAAACAATACCATACTTAATTGGTAAATATTATCAGTCGCTGTTAAATGCTCTTACCAAATTAAAAAAAAGGCCAAGTTAAGTATACTGTGCCAACAAAGAGTCAGGACTCAACATTCAAAAATTATGTTTTAATTTATTTGGGATTCATGAGAGCTTAAAGGAAGTCGCAGGGGTTTTTTCTGTAATGATCTGACTGGGTTGACATATTGTTTCTCTGTGAAAGAGCCTCAGAAAGTGCCCCAACATGTTAATTACTGATACTGATCACATAAACTTCTGCCCATGCTACTGATTCACACACATTAAAGCAGAGAATCTAAAACTGTCTGATCTTGTCTGAACTCACCGACTGAGCTAATATATCTGCCCATATGCAGTCTGACAGTAGCTCCATCATGGAGGTAAACATGGTGTAACATACATAAAAGTGGCAGCATTGTCACTGTAGCTAGCACAGAGCATATGGCTGGTGCAGTGTTAAATGTGACTGATGTTATAGTCAATGGGAAGAGTATATTACACATAGGTTTTCTATGTGTCAAATTGTGATCTACTTCAAATCCCCGTCTGGCCCATCAGCAGGTCCCACACTCCCTGTCCACAGCTTTGAACCCCCGCCTCAGAGGGGAATCTGGGGCATAAGGCAGGAGCCAGGGAGGAATAGAAAGGAAGGACAGCTCAGAAATGCGCCAGCTCAATAAATGCTTCAATAAATGTATTAAAGGGAGTTGCTGTCTGAAACAATTTATTTCATTTTCATTGCATTTTTTCTCGGATATTCACCCCTGTCGTGAGATGACAGGACATTTTGTTCCATTGGCTGGCTGTATATTTACCAGAGGGGTTTAAAGCTGAACTTTAGGTGGAAGGAAATCCATCTAACTGCCAACCAATCACAGAGATTCTGCTATCACCCTCCAGCTGATTGGTTAAAAGACAAACTCACCTCTCTCCCTCCTCCCCCTTCTCCCATCCTCTCATCCAGAGCCTATCGAATCAGATCTTCACTCGTGGTCCCTGCAGGCACTGCCTAAAGTGAAGGGTCACAGCACTGTACTCATACCCAAGAGATACAATTACATCCTCCATTCCATACATTCATAACCCCCTCCCCCACCCCCACCCCCACCCTAGCCCCACAAAATAATATTCCTATTCACAGGGAGGAGGTAGCATCATGATTTATAGCTGCAGATGCATTGAGTCATCAACTTAGCTTCAGCTCATACCGACACATGTTGCTTCTCCCCGTGGTGCTGTTCTTCAATTACTCATGACTAATGACCTATAACATTTCAGCATGTTGGTCACATGTGAATAAAACAGACCTGACTTTGTAAGTCACCAAACAGAAGAACAATCTGTGCATTTATTTAGGTGCTTGTATATAGAACATTTTACATGTTATGACATATCAAGTGTGATTTTATGTGTTAAGGCACATGATCTTATTTGGGATATGAAGGAAGATATGTGACAATCACTAGATTAAGGAGCTTTCTGTGACAAAGCTGTGGTGAGGGTACTCTGTGGTAGTATTTTCCATGATGAGCAGAAAGCGTTCCTCAAAGCCTGGCTGGGCCCTGGCTGTAATATAACAGTGGGAGCTGTAAGCTGCGTGTGTAAGGGGATCGCTCTATTAGCTATGGGTTATGCCAGCAGGAGAAAGAGGATGCCTGACAGAATTATGCTGAGGGAGTCATTTTCCATCCTTTCAGAGGATTTTTCACTGGGGCAGCTAAACCTAGTGGATGCTTCAAACCGTGTAACGGCCAAGCCATCTTTCTCCCACTCCTCCGCACAGAGGCCTCATCCCCACTCTTCAGAATAGAGGCGGCATAGCACAGACCAGCATGTTTTTTTCCCTAAAAATATGAAGGGGAGACAAAGATACTGCACAACAACCAGATGGTCAGCTTCTGCATTATAGTCAGTCCTATGTCCTACTTACAGGAGAGCTCCATTTTGTAACTCTGCCTGTATCACATCTTTTGAATATCTATGAAAAGCAGTGCTGAAGGACAGTTCTGGCCACAGGATGCATCGAGTTGGAATGTTTCCAGTTTCAGCAACTGGGAGGCAGAACTTTCAATGTTAAGAATACTGAGCAGAGCATTCCGTTGGTATTCTTCTGAGAAAGTACGCAGGGTTACTGAAGAGTGTAGAGCCCAAAGTTTCACATAAAATGTCATTGTCAAAGGGCTTATTTTTGATGACAGCGTCCTGGACCACATCTGCCAGGGCGCTCGATTCATTAGATCAAGTTTTCACGCTGCATGTGCTATTGCTGGGGGACTAGTATTGCTGGGGAGGCACGTGGACAATGAGCTTTTATATAACACACAGCTCCACGAGAGAATCAGGGAGGAGCTCAACTTAGCACACGCCAAGCGGAGGGGCATAGTAACGCGACAGAAGTCAACAGCTTCTTGTACTTACAAGCTGAACACTCTCAGAGTTTGAGATGACAAACAGTAGTCAACAAAATATGCAAAAAAGCAACATTTCATGAAACAATGCATTTGTACCCTAAAACCAAATTTAGGAAATTTTGTCCCTGGCAAGAGGCATTCTGTGTCCATTATTCCATAATGTGAGCAATTATAGCGCTGTGTAGCCTTGGTAATGGTGAATAAATACTGCACATAATTAACAAAGCAGCGGGGAAAAACAAGTCCCTGCATACTAAATTTTGATATCACCCTGCCCAAAGACTCTCTGTCTTTAATGGAACACTTACTGGGTTGATAGATAATTCTACAACGTAAAAGAGAGAAACAGCACTTGAAGTAGAATAAAGGCAAAAAGAAAATGAAAGCATAACATGATGAAAGTGAGGTATAGAGCAGTGTAAAACAGAATATATGGAGGTTGTTTGATGTAACAGATTACAAAAGAGGTCATGCCTCCTCATCGGACAGTAAATTCCAGTGTAGCCATGCTTGTGTCTATGTCCCCCTTGTTTGCCATATAAAATAATAAGGTATTACAACTGAAGGGATAAAATGTGCTGAACAGACATTTGTGAGGGATGAACAGTCAGCCCTAGAATGATGCCTTGGTTAGACTCCAGCGGTTTTTCTCTCTTACTGGAGTGTTCTTGTTTTTCCAGTTTCACTTCCCGTTGTGAGGCTGGGAAAGGGTCTGGCCAGTGTGTCACAGATGGCGTGCTGGTGAGCTGGCTGTGCCCTTCCCAGGAACGCAAGCTCAAATCTAATGAGTGGAGGACTCGTGTGTTAATCAGTGGAGTACTCATCCCAAAATGTCTCACAGAAAAATTTCAATAGAAAATTAAAAATTTCAAACCACTCAAGGGAAAACTGAACGTGGTAATATCACAGACAATTGAGAAATGTATATAAGTTGAAAGGGCGCTGGAGTGCATTCTTTAAAAGTAGAGACTGGATTAATTGACATGAGTTTGCAAGGATTTGCGACTGTGTATGAGGCTATAATTAAACGAAATCCATTAAAGTGTTTTCAGGGGATTCATTAAACTGAAGTTGGAAGTAATAACGCTGCAATTTGCTTTTAATTTGATGGATATGTTTATCAATTTTCAGATAAATTGCACACAAGATATTGGCTCAGAAATAAATAAATAAACCAAATGAAAGAACGTGAGGCAATCTCAATTAAACAGGACTGTGTGGATTAAAGTGGTTTTTCTCACTCTCTCCCGCGCTCCAATAGTATCTTTTTAATAACCCTACAATATGCTCAGCTCCTTAACACTATTTTATTAATAATACAGACAACAGCCTTACAGCAGTCACCATTCATTAGGATGACTAATGAAATAACTAATAATAATAATCATCACAACTAATGAAATAATTAACTCCTTAATTTCTGAATCCACAAGCATTACCCTTCTGTCCCTCTTGTGCTGCTATATACACCCTTTATTGACTCCTGAGTGCTTCTCCCCGTACGGACACTCACAAAGTGTGTGCAGACTGTCAGTGCTCTATTTTAATCATTTTTTCTGTTCCCATTTTATTCTCTCCCCTAGTTTTGAATGCTCAGCTGACCCATCATTCTGTGCTATATCCTCCATTAAATCATGAGTACACACAGCCAGAATGCACTGGCTCATGTCCATTCAACCACTTTCTCTTCTTGACTTGAGACACAGATAAACAGCACAGTTCCCACCCTGGAGGGCTGTATCCCACCATCCCTTTCTTCCCTTGGTGAACACTGACACCAGTTGCGCATGTGCCCAAGTGACTTCCGGCCTCAGCTACATATGCCAGACAAAGACCCCAGAGACTCACCTTCTTTGCCCCTTTTCACCCTGGGGTGAAACTTTAGGATGGCTGCAGGCTTTCCTTCTGCTGACTGTCTTAAACCTGCGTTTCACTCTCCTCAATCCTCAATTTTGAATAATGTTCTGCTGTAAATGAAAATCACCCACAAGCAGCCAGCTTCATTCACACCTGGGAAATGCACTCATTTTCTGTATGATACTCCAAAGAATTGGGTTTTCAATTTCACCGTCAGTAGAATCTTTCCACAATTGGTAATAAAGAATATTACGCTAAATAAAGGGAGATGTTATTTCCCTTTCATTGCTTTTCCATAACATCCCATATTTACATGTAAAATATTGTATTTTCTAAGGCTGGGCCTACCCCAATCCTAAAGATCTCGGCCTCTGGAGCCAGGTCCATTTTTGGCACATATCTGCTGCCCAGCATCCTGATCCATTTCCAGGGGTAAAACTGTCGGCGATGGGAGGCAGACCTGCGGAAAGCAGAAGTATCAAGAACGGCAGTGTTGTTCTTCCCTAGGGGACATCTGTGAATGATAGGGTATGTACTGTACACACACCAGCATCTAAAAATATCCTACTGTACAACCCTGCAGACAAATACAGAAGCAGACCAGCAGTATATATATTTAAACCCCTTTGCAGACAATACAAGCTACAAGCACTGACAATACAAGCTATTGTATCATAAATACTATTTATACTTTTTTTTATAAAATTTTTGCTGATAAAAGTATAAATAGTAAAAGGTACATTCTTAAAATATTGCACTTTTTCAAATCAAGCTGTAATATTGGAAGAACACAGGAAAAATATAATAAAAAATAATAAAAATGATAAAAAGTATAGGTAAATAACTTACTTCTACAGAGGAAAAACATTTGCATAAGACTTATTTTAAGATTAAAAATCATTGAAAATGTGCTCTGGGTGGCGCACAGAGTAAAAGCACATGTTTGAGGTGCAGACATGGCTCCCACAGCTGGGTGTTTGATTCCCGTTGTACCTTTGTCTCCCTGCACTGGAGGTCCACACAGGGGAGAATAGGGGATAAGCTGGATAGGGTACATGATCTCAATGGACTTTCGCTGCCTCTTCCTGCAGGTTGCATGCCTATGAGATGTGTGAACTGGGCTTATTTTGACTTCATTTTCCCCCAACAGCATAGGCAATATATAATTCATATTGCATCAATAATGTGGACAGACGGAAGAGCTAGGGGTCAGGTGACTCACATGTGAATCACATGTCCACAGCTTCTTCATTCCGGGGCGGTGGGAGACGGAGGCTCTGGGGGCTGCTGTATGCTCTTCAGCTTGTAAAAGGGGAAAATGGATGAATGAAGTAATTAGCTACTATTAAAATTGATAAACAATGATTGCCATCAAACTGTCAGCTGCATGAGACACAAATGTGTATGGAGCTCAGTGGTGTCAAGGTTAGTCTCAGTTTCCACAGTCAGTCTGTTGGAGACAAAATGTTAATTTGTTTCTATGCAAAATTTTCCCAAATTTCTGCTCAAGGAAAGATCATGCATGCATTCAATGTGTTTCCAAATCGCTACTTGGAGGGCTAAATTTTGAAGTATTGTTAGAATTTTGAGGTCACCTCAGATGTCTGTTAGCATATCCCTGTTCCAAAGGTTCTAGCCTCACAACATCCCATAGTGCAATGCAACCTTCTATTCCCTCATCCCATGCACTCAGTGAGGCATAAGACTTTGTTTACTGAAACGAGGTGTTCGTCCACAGTAACTGTGGTTCAAGGAGGGTCTTGCCTGAGAGATTTTATTGGTCTAAACTCTACAACTCCCCAGGTAGCTCATGATGATCCCAGCTATATATATATAGCAGAATTGTTGCAGTGTTCTCTCACTGCTCACAGTGCGCCAGCTATGTTCAACACAGTCTCTCCCACAGGAGTTCAGATAGATGTCCACACACAAACACACTCACACAGAAAGCTCTCACAAACAAAAATAAAGCAGCATAAGTATATATGAGGCACATATAGGGGTGTATGGAGGGGTCATATGTACATCAATTGAGATTAAATTGCATGCATTTCAGATATGTGACATTTGCAGACTGTTCATAATTATGATTTTCAATTTACTATTTTTGAACATTCAGCTATGTACTAATGCACTGGTTTTATGTTGAAGGATTGTGTATACCCTCACCACTTGAAGGTCTTTGAGATGTTCACATCAAAGTGGGAAATACACAATTCAGCTGCTGTTAATAGGTGAACACTAAAAATGTGTTCTGAGCACAAAAGACAGATATATTCTTATGTAGCCACAGGCATATTAAACACAGCACAGACACAGGTTTTATAAAAGACAAGCCTCTGATGGTGAAGTTGACATGTTTGGCTGCTGCTACAAATTATAGCAGCCTACAGGAGACATTGATTGACCCATTGAGTATGAATGTATCCTACAGGTATAGGGTGCAGCACCTTCAGGGAAAAATATAATCTTAATTAAAAGTGAAGACATCAGACACACATGTGCACAAAGACAGTGCCATGTGCAATACACAAACACATCAGGACTTTTTCGGATACACATGGATGCATTCACACATATACATGAACACATACACAAGCAAAAGCACAAACAAGCATACAAAAATGCATATATTCATGCACTTTAAAAAGTAACCAAAAACACTTCATAACCACATAAATATGCATGTACACACAGACATGCAAATGCATGAATCACTTAAGGATGCTCATAAACAAGCATGCTAAATCACATTCATACAAACACCAAACTCAGTCACATACACACACGTAACCATACTAATGACAACAAAACTGTACGGAGAAATGCAACACAACACACAGAAACATAGGCACATGGACACATGCTATTGATCATTTAAAGAACAGATGCAAAGCACTGTTGACAGAACTAAACTTATGTAAGCTTAGCTCACCTTTTTATCTGTGCTGAAATACATGGGCCTATAGCCCAGCAGGCCTCAACAGCAATTCATCTCCATTATTCCTCCATTCATCCTGATGTGACTACTCACCAGATGTGCTGTCCTTCAATGTGCATTCAGCAAAAAAAGACCATGATTGTATTTACAAGCAAAGGCAGGCTAATCACAATGTTTTGCTGTCCCTGCAGAAACAGATAGACTGGAAAATGTAAAAAAAAAAAAATAGAGCAATCATATATCTTATTTAATGACATATTGCAAGCCAGATTAAAAAACTTCATGACTATGTATTTAATTCTCACAAAATAGACTGCTTGTGATAGACTTACTGTACTTTCCATTCCAAAGACAGAAAAGGTGGGAAAATCACAAAGGAGTCTTAGAGAATACATTTAGTGAGAAGAGACTAATTACCGCAATGGAAAAGTGTACTTGTGAAGTGTGGAGGAAAAACCCAACTATTTTAAATTGGATGAGAACTCAGTTGGTGAGGAGTTAGGAAGGAATTGGCAAAAGAATAATGTGGAGGAGAGCAGCATGGTTTTAAGTTTGTGTGGAGTAGGTGTATTAGCCAGCACCTGGAATGAGGGCAGCACTTTTGTTGCCAGGGTTCCTGTCTAGGGATGAAAGAAGAGGGAGTGCTGGAATCAGACAGCATCATATATAACAAAAACATGAGAGGAGAAGGACAGAATCTATCACCATAGACTCTATAGAGTCAGATACTCAGCTCTGTATTCTCCTTTTACTTCAGCCCTCTTTCCCTAACACCCTATCCGAACTATGATATCAGCCCTCCTGCTGCAAGCCTGTCACAGAATCAGTGCGATGAATTGCCTCAAGACTTCCTAAAACAGTCAGCCTTTACTATTTACACAGTAGATGCGACACCAATTATACAATGTCTACACCATCAGAGGAATGCCGGATAGACATATGTTCAGTTCAAAAGTTTTATTGTGTTATTCCTAACCGACAGACTTTAGATCGGCTGCATGTACTGCAAGTCCTTCAGTGAAACCACTACTCTCACCAGCAACTCTGCAGCTCGACAGTAACGCACAGCACCAGCTGGCTGTACGCATTTCAGAGGATACCCTTTTGCCTATGCTCTACTGAAGTGAAAAGAGGGAGATGGGTTCACAGTTTCCAAATGTTGGAAATAACTGAGAAAAAGCTGTCATCAGAAAAGTCACATGACTGCCCTCATTAATGTTTTGTTTTATACTTTAGCTGTTTCACTTGGTCTTAACTGACCCTTTGCCTTTGAGTTAGCAAAATTTTTGGTGAAATGGTGTGTGTGTACATGCTAAACAAGGACCCAAGGCTGAGTCCTTAGAATTTATGAGCAGATGCTAAATTTTCAGCAATTTTATTTTGACAATTTTATCCCAAAATTATAAATCTGTTTAAAACTCCTCCAACGTCAGGTGGTTGGTGGGGGGTGCACAAAAAGTAATGCCAAGGCAAACAGCTCGGGCTTCAGTTTTTGGAGAAGGTGCATTTGTACGCACCTGGAAAGAGAGCCACAGACATGTTGCCAGGGATGAGCTGCTTAGTGTGCCTCCAGTGCTGTGGTCAAACAGTCAGGCTGCACCAGTCAGCAGGATTCACAATGCAGTCAGTATTCCTGAATCAAAGTCCAACAAAAATTTGAAAAAAAATTAAAATCTAATTTCATAAATTTGTGTCTTACCCTCAAATTACCCGACATATCTATGTAATTGCATGGTTAACCAAATAGCATTGATACTATACACATGAATACCTTCACACATGAACCATTTTATTTGCATGGTAAGAAAAGCTAAATAGCTAATTACTAAGACAGACTAACATTATTATTATTATTTATTAGTAGTAGTAGTAGTAGTATTGCCTGCATATAAGGCACTTTTTTGATGTGTGCATTTCAGGCTGCCAGTGTTGTGGATCTGTAGTGACAGTCCAGACTGTCCAGAATGTTTTGTTTCAGAAGCGTAAACTTTGCGTCTTCTGTGAGCAAGGCCATTGCAGTGCTGCACGGGGTGATACGATAGGGATAGGGGGAGGGTGTGGCATAGCTGGGCCTGTTCGCTTTCAATCTAAAGGCAGGTCCTCAGTGAGCTAATATTGAGCTGCCCTCCCTTTGTGTTCTCTCTCGCTGTCATTAGAAAAGCATTTCCCCACTCTTCAATTTCACACATACACAACCACACTCCCATACACACACACACACACGCGCACATGCTCGCACGCACGCACGCACGCACACACACACACAAATTCTGAAGACCACACTAGAGGCTTTAAATCAGCCTGTGGATAAATGAGCGAAAACCTGGACAGAGAGGTGTGCCCATCTCCCCAAGCGTAAAGGGCACTGCTTCAATAAATATTTTAACATGGGAGCTGAAAGGGGGGAAATAAATAATATGAAGCCATATGGAATCCTGGGTGGAACTGCAGCAAATAAAACTCTGTCCAAGCGTGGTGGTGGTTTGGGTGGGAGTGGGGGAGGGGGTGGGGCACATCTGCTGCTCAGCGATTAACTTGACTGTGGTCCTGTTTCTAGGACGCTTTTAGAGTGTGAGGTTGTGCCGTGAGCCGATCAGACTGATGTTGTTTGGACTTTTTTGAATGCTCAGACTATGTTATTACCTCTTTGGAGGCCTGTCAACAATGCCCCTTGCCAGCTGTTTGCATTTCTCTCCGTGCCATATAAAGCTTATGCACGAACACAGACACACACACACACACACACACACACACACACACACACACACACACACACACACACACACACACACACACACACACACACAGAATCATGGCAAAACACTCTCCTGAAGGCATAGAGGGCAGTATGCCATTTAGAAAATAATTTTATTTAAGGCATATAACACTCACGGACAAACTGCACCTGGGTCATCAGAGCTTTACATTACCAGGTAAAGGGTTTAAACATTAGAGGCCCTAGAAAAGCACACAAGCACAGGCAAGACACACAGAGTCTCCTGCTCTCCTATTACAGAGCACTGTGGAAGGGCTCCAGCTGACTCACTAACTAACAGCTTGAAAAGGTAAGAACAAAACTATGCTTATGGTTTTCTGGTGATTTGCCCAGAATGCTCCTAATATTTTGCAAGCAGAGGACACCAGGACTCTGGGATAAGTTAATGGTGAAGTACACACTAAAAACTACTTTTACATTCACGCTCGTACTTAAGGAGCTGGTGTATACTGGAGCACAAGGCCTGTGGATGCATAGCAATGCTAAATGTGCACAGGTGGCAGAAGGATGATCAGTTATAAAGAGAAGCCAGCTTGCAGAGCAAAAACGCTGAGACTTGCCCAAGGCATTTAAGATTGAAATGCATTCCTTGCCTATAAACAAGCTCTCAACACCATTACGTGCTCTGAAGGCAAAGAGCCCTCTGCAAGCCTCCTATGTTTTTAATTGCATGTTTTTATTGTACATTATTGCTTCAGACAAACAGCACTGGATCCCAGGTTAAAATATGCCAACATCATTGTTTGATGTCTCCAGATTCAGCCTTTCCCGTCTTACAAGATTACAGTTTCTTGATGTGAGACAGGAGCATTTGCGACTGTTTACAAAGGATTATGGGATTGCACTGAGCCTTCAGAATAACGTGTAACGCATTTAAAAAAAAAAAAGAAAAGGGAAATCGGAAGCTTTGATTTGTTTGTATTCACCACTTGTACTCCTGTTTGTTTAGAAAAATGGTTGGAATTCAAGTAAATCCTAAAATAAGTTAATCCGGGTCCAGCAACAAATGCAATTTAGGGCTTAGTGTGAGTATCAGCAGGGCATGCAAATGCCTCTCGTATCAGAGCAGCCTGGGCTCTGCCTGGCCCTGTAAGACTGACAGCCTGCAACCACAAGCACTGCATGTGCTCAGCACAACTTATATTGGCATACAGTACAAGTCCTGAAAAAATGAACACCCAACACAGTACAACAGGAATATCAAGGAAGTGAACATCCACCCTGTATCTGAGTGATATAAAAATATAAATATATAAATATATATATATATATATTCACTGTATCAGGGTACCAGGTACTATGAAAATAAATACTCACACTGGATGTAAGAGCTATAAAAATACTCACACCAGATTAGATTGTTGTAAAGATAAATACCCACTGTATCCGAGTGCTGTAAAAATAAATACCCTGACTGGATAAAGGAGCTATAAATATAAACACTAGGTCAGTATCAGAGAGCTATGAAATAAATACCCACAATGGATATGAAAACAAACAACAAAAATACTCTCTGTATCTGTCTGAGCTCTAAGAAAATAACTGGCCACACTGTGTCATGGTGCAGAAAAAATATATATGACAAAAAACGTGTGTGAACAAATACCATGTATTCAAAAGCACCATTTTTGCCAACAACAGCACATTACATTGTACCATGTAAGAGTTGTCTGAAAGTAGTTATCCACACTGTGCCGCATGTTTCAGCTGTATTAATATCAATGACCGCATAATTTAACATCTAACATTTATTGAGTGCATCCATGGCAAACACATACATGGCTATGTAATATGCACCTTATATGTGTGTATTATTTTACTAATCCAAGAAGATCCTCTCCACGGTAAAAAGTAAATAAATAAGAAAAAAACATGAGGGAGCCATTGTTATATTTTCTATTGATGCTTCAAAACTACACTATGGACTTACATAAAACACACCACTTGCTTTCATTTTCCATTGGGTAACCTACATTAGGCTGGAGAGGAATGTTGATGAAGATGGTAATGGCAGAATGACGTAACATGGATCAGTTCTACCAGCTAAACCCCTCCCACACTGAAATCCATGTAAACTGTTAAAAATATTGTTTTACAAACACGTATTTCATTGAAGAGTTTTCCAATCTCATCCATAAACAAACTCCTTGCCAGTGTGGCAATTAATATGAACTTCCACTCTTCTCTCTTGTTGTGAGTCCTTTCACAAAACACTGCTCTCCCCTAATTGCATGGGCAAGATCAATATCTCCTACAAACAGACTTGTTGAGAGAGCTGGCCTGCTTGTTAGCAGACATTGTTTTAGAACATGCACTGTGCAGACCTGCCTCTCTTTAAATTATACAGATGCCATATTGTGATCAATTGTGTTGATTTGTTGCATGCTAACTCTTCCATGCAAAATTGAATAGCTAGGAAACTAGTTAAGGTAATGAAGTCAGTTACCTCAACTTTGCTGGGTGTCTAGTCAGCCAGCTAAAAGGAAAAGGACAGAGAAAATACCCAGCTCAGCAGGCAAGAGCTACAAATTACACAAATGAGAATCTGAACTTTGAGTACTTGAACACAATCACTTTTAATAGGCAGGTGTAAAGGACAGCAGGACACGTTCTTGTTTAAACTCAAACATTTTCCATAAAATTGGGTAAATAAACTTCCTGTCCTTTTTTTATCACGTTGAAGCATCCCTTAAAATGAACTCTGACCAAAATGGTTCTGGCCACAAATGAAAAGCTAAGAGTTCAAATCAATGAGTCAATGGCATCATCGTCACCATTTTATACCTGCTATAAAGGCCTCTTTAGTGTTACTACCTAATATTTGCTCAGAAATGGGATTGGCTTGTATAATTGCAGAGCTGACTTGCTGGTGTTTTTCAAAAACATTGTATTTCAAATTAAAAGCACTGTAAGGAACAACAAGTTCTCCCAATTTCCCCATCCTATCTGCACATTATGACCTAGTCTCATTGGTTCTGGAAAAAAAACTTTATTGGCTGTTGAGTTATGGGACATTTACAGTGTGCAGAGCTGGATGAGAATATTCAATCTGTGTAAAAATAACAAAAATGGACAGACAGGTTTTTTGAATGACACTCACGTTGTTCTAGGCCAATAAAACATGTTTATGGACATTGCACAGGACTCTGGGCTGAAGGGACATTGGGGAAAGCTTGACAAAATAAACAACAAGGAGAGAGACAGAAATTTGTTTTCTTGTTGGTCATTTTATGCTCATCTCCTCAGATTCAGATTACCCAGGTATAAGTATGTATCTCGATGTGGGTGCTAGGTCATGTCAGTAATGCTTCTAGATCATGTGTTGTTTTTCTGTTATTTTGGTTCTGGTTTTGTTTTTTTCGTTTCCCCTGTCCATGTGCTTTTGTTGTCATAGCCCTTCTGTGTCTGCCGCTCTTCCTGCCTTGTTACCTGTTACCTGATTGCTGATTTGTTTCACCTGCGTCATTGTTCACCTGTGTGTTGTTTGCTCATCAGTCTGTGTATTTATATCCTGCTCCGTCTTGCGTTTGTTGTGAGTTTGTCTCAGTATTTCCTGTGCACCCTACAGCCCTTTCTTCTGTATCTGTTTTGCCTGCCTGTTATTACCTTTGCCTGTTCCCTGTTTTTTTGATTTCTGGATTTTGTACTTTTGTTGTGTCTACCTGGTTCTTGAACTTATCTGCCTGTTTTGTGACTTTGTCTTTTGGACTCAGATTTTGTGCTGGTGCTGTGACTTTCTGGCGGTATTCCAAGTACATGGTTTAGTGATTAATCTGGAAAAGTTAAAGTAAGTAAACCTCCAAAAACCTCCTGTTTCTCCTAGCAAAACAAATCCATAGGGCTCTACTTTTAGGAGGTTTACCACTTACTCTGATTTAATTTATCCAGATTAGTCATTAAACCACATACTTGGAACCCTCCTGGTTTTGACTCCTGCCTCTCTTTGACTTTGTTTTTTGGGTTGTGTTCTGGCTGCTTAATAAACTTTGGTTTATTATTTTCCTGTCTGTATCTGAGTCCTTCTCCTGAGTCCTGACAGGTCATTATGTTGATGCCATGTCATGAATGTTGTGTAAAGCATTTATTTCATAATATTATTATTTCCCACTTAAAGGCAATCTTCTATTTTAATACAATGTTTTGTATACATATTTATAATACTTCATGTAACCCTTCATATTGATTTGACATTATGCATTTCCATAAATCTATGTGAAGACCTTGCAATTGGATACAATATAAAATTATGAAATGATGTCTTTATAATGGCAGGGACATGGGAGGTGGGTCTGATGAACCCAATGATGTGGGTTTAGGTTCAGAAGTATGGGTGGAATACTGCTTTAAAAAACAAAAGTACCCAGGGGCTGTGATATAACTACAGTATATATCACACAGGGGTGACCTCGTTTCCTCTCTCCACAGTCCCTTTCCTGTCATATACTTTTTTGTCAATCAGACAGTAAAGTAGAGTTAGATCCTCCTCATGGCAAATTGCTGACTGTCACTTTAAGAAGAACTCCTGCCAGATTAACACATGAACGTCTTTAGGGTTGAATGACCACAAATAACTCTTAATATACTAACGCTAATATAACAGCTATAGTAGCACTGATCCTCGATGAACATGTTGAAAATCATTTGTGAAGATTACAGAGAAACATTTGCATTTGAAAGATTACATTTGAAAAACATATTAATAACCATTAATGCATGTTGTCAATGTTTTCTTAGTACTTAATTCATGGTTACACCACTAAATGCCACACAAGAGGGTGTCTCTCCCTAAATGTCACTTCCAAAACCCCCACGATAATTCAATCCTTCAGCAGGCCATGCTTCCATATGTCCTACTCCTCTGTGACTTGGTGCCCACACTTGTATTGCAAATGAGACAAGGCCGGCCACATCCCCAAAGCATGTTATTCACTATCAGCAGTCTGATCAAAATGGCATTAAGCCCCAGAGGAAAGACATGCTAACAAGACAGCCAGTGACAGCTCTCAGGTTGTCCACACATGCTTGACTGCTCCAGTGCTGATGACTGTGGGACATCCTTCATCTAGATTTTAAATGTGTACTGTACTACATGTGCTTTATGTAAAAATATGGAAAAGATAGACAAAATAATGTACATGAAACAGCAAACAAAAATGTATCATCTGAGAAGGATTCACTACCATCCATCTTAGAATCTTAGTTTTGGTCTGTTTCATGGGATCATGGTAGAGTTTCAACATGGGAATATATGAAGGGCATTACTGTCTTGTAACTCTGAAACAATGTTTGCACCACACAGGATGTACAAAATTAATTTTATGTAATCTGGACAAGTTTATGTTTAAAGAAAACTAAGCCTGCTTCCAGCTGTTGAACAAGGTAGGGGATCTTTATGGTATAGGTAGCTTTCTCATGGGAGGCCAATCATTTTAGGCATCCAGGTGCACTCTATGGTATAAACATTATTTCCTCAAAATATGCCCTTACCCCGAGATTATAAGCATCATTCGACCTTTGTGGCATGTTCTGCAATGTCCAGTGCGGAATGGATTTCCATGGCCCTCTTTTCTCTAAGAAATGTTAAATGCCTACTTGTCCCAGTATGCCATTAAATAGTGTGTTAAATAGGGTGTTCTGATGGCAAAAGGTAGGCTCCATTCCTTCAACTGTAAACTGTGGCTACAATAACTTATTGAGGGTTATGGATGGACCACATTACGTCATATACAAGACAATTACGATAGGCAGAACCATTCAGGGTCCCATTTAGATGTGGACTGAACAAAACAATGTGCATCACAACTTCTGCCACTTCTGTACTTGTGCTGTTTTAACAATGATGCCATTCACTTATGATGAAACTGCTTATTTTATGTCAAAAGGGAATTGCTTCCTTTATATAAAGATATTTCCAATGAAACTTGCTTGAAGAAAAGCAAATAACAGGCAATTTTATTGAAAGGTAATAGCTTCTTTCACTGACTTGGATAAAAGAAGCTTTTCTTCTCTCATCTATTTCTGTATTTCTGCTTTCCACATAAAAGGACAAAACTTTTTTTTTTTTTACTTTCTCTCTCAACTAACCGCACTGCTTGACCCCTTGCTACATATTTTTTTCATGGCCCTCTTGTGGTTATACACCACATCGAAGAATAACTTTCACTCCTTTAGCATGAGATGGGTAAATATCAAGATCAAAGATAACATTTGACATATTAGAGTGGAGACAACCAGCATTGCAACTCTTTGTTGTCTGCTAGTTTCCAGGAGTTTTAAACTGTATGTATTCTCCTTTGACACTAGAAAGCTCTTGTGCTTCTGCAGTGATGGATAACTAGGCACATGTGTAGTTATTCAGAATAAAAGTCTCTAAATATTACAAGAACAATATAACGGCACAGCTTTCAATATGGCAAATAATACAGCAATATCAACAATATAATGTTATAATATTTTATAAACATAAAATAATGTTATATGAATAATATTTTACATGTTATATATGTATCATATAACATATTATAAATACTATGTGACACTTTTCAAAAAATAAAATGTGTCACATGTGTCACAGGCCTTCATAGTAAGGAAACATGTAAAACTAATTATGTAATAAGCAGCTAACACTGCACCTGAGATTACAGAAAATGAAAAGTAGGACAGAATTGGGTCTTTCGTAGTAACCTAAATCTGAACACAGAGGGGACTGCCCTAATATTTTCTGTCGGTACACTGAACAGGCCTGAGGTCTAAGCAAGCATTCACTCACACCAGCTTTAAAAAAGTTTTAGTAATACATGACAAACCCTGATGTCAGGTAATGGAGTTTTTGTTGACAGACCCTTTAAAAAATTACAGCTTTTGGACTATATGAATTTCGAGAATTTCAACAAGCTTATAAAGATAAAATAAATTAAACTGCCCATTCTTCTGTTTCGCTAGTTCTACACAGTTCATTTACTGGTGGTGATGCACAGCAACATGGTCATTCCACTGAGGCTCCTTGTTTTTGATATCTGCTGTGTTTTTTCTAGCCCTGCCATTTACACAGGCATTACAAGGGTCACTTCAGCAGTGCACACTGGCAGAACCATTTCACACGTACTCTGCAGTGCTCGACCAACAGGTCAGGAAATAAAGAAGTCAGATTGGTATGTTAGAAGCAGGAGGGTGCATTAACCTTTTGGCTTAACCCCAGAGAACATTAAAATGACGTCTGGTATATAATAATCTATTTCCTTTGGGTCCTTTGGAGGCTGTTGAAAAGGAAGAAAGAAATGAAAATGTAATCCAGAGATCTGTCAATCAATTGCTTCTGAAAATAGGGGGGGGGGATATTCTGTGCCCCCCACAGTCCCCGTGGGAGGAATGAAAGGAGGAATGAAAACCTTCAGGACCAGAGCATTTAGTGCTAACATGGCTGTATGGCAGTCCTGCCATCTGCCATTTCTCCTGCATACAATGACAGAACTCTTTGCCTTCTTTTACACAATATGCCTGCTCTGCTGCGTTCGGTTCCCCAAGCTCTAATGCAGAATCAGTTTGCCCACTCTGAATTCTAATCCTCTATATTACAAAAGTTAAGTTCAAACTGTTATAGGGTCACTATTTCTGCAGATGGATACACACATGTCAAACACTAATTCAGACAAATATGGTGAAAATAATTGTAAATTACACATTTGCTATTATAAGTATGTATGAGGGTGTATTTAAATACAAAAAAATTGTGACAAAAGTTGTTTTGCAGCCGACTGATGCATCTGACATGTTTTATAAAATAAAATGATGGCCAAGAATGAAGGCATAAACCATGCAGAGCCCTTATTTTCTTACTCCTTCTCAGAGATTTCTGACAATTAACCAGTGGGTTGAAGCTAGATTTGTTAAATCTAAATCACTTTTCAGCCTACAAAAACAGCAATTACCACAAACTGGTAGAGTGCTGTAGAAGAGCTCTATTGCCAGGGTCATTTGTAAAGTGGTGCCATGATTCAATTTCTTTAGATGGCTTTTTGAATTCAATATTCTCGAGACCATACTTCTACCCGCTCCCATGCGTAATCAATATCAACGGTAAATGCAAAACAACATTCTCTATCTATGGAGTCAGCCCACTTTGGTGCAGGAAGGCAAGTTAATGAATCATCACTGTGAAAGGAAAAATAAGACTGTTCTTTACCTACTGAAAGAACAATAACTGCCATGCTGTAATTTGATTACTGCGCTGTGCAGTCTCACAGCTTCAAAGAAACAGACGCAAATTCATAATGACCGTTCATCCATTACATCTTTAATCACCTTCAGAATGGTTTCTATTGCCCTTGCTACATACCTCCATACCACCAAACCTTAGACTTCGAATCGTTGTCTTTGAAGGAGCCACACCTCCCTTTCCGAAGGCTCAATACTGAAATATCTAGCTGTGGAATTATCCCACAACTGCTTTATTGGTCTTCATATTGAGAGAGCTCGCTGTGTACAATAATATACCAAATGGCTGTGCTGTGCTACAAAAGATGGTCTACATTGTAATGCAGCGAAGGAAAGAACATTACACTTAATTATTGTGGTAATTAGCAGTGAAAACTAATTAACCAGGTCTGGATAAGCTGATTGCTTAAGTTCGCAGCAGCTACTTGCCCTGTGGAGACTCCTCATGGACTGAAGTAACACAACAAAAAAGTCCTAAATTAAGATTGGGTACTTGTTTGGTTAGCTGGGAGGAACAGACCAAAACTGCTGAGGGGTTGGGAGTTCAGCTGGGGTGGAGGTGGAGTGGGCATGAGGGCAAATTACTCTTTTTTACATTTTTTTTCTACTAATGAAGTGAGTGACATTATGGTTAAAAAAACACCTTTCTCTTCTGTTTTCAATTAAATAGCCAGAGCCAGTTTTACATATCCCATCAGAGAGACCCCCGCAGAGTTGGAGATGAAAGAATAGATGAGGTTTTTCATCCTAGTTAGCCAGGGTTCACAGGGTGGGCCCGCGGGACCCCTGTACCCTAAGGCAGCCAAAATGAAAGAGGCAATTTGTATATCTCAGGCTAACCATTTTATTCTGCCTTATTTTGTTCGGCCCGGGGGTCAAGGTATTTAATTAGACATAGAAACACAGCATTGTATTGGTCTAATATCAGAATGTGTTTTCTTTTTTTATTATATCTTGTATGCTTGCTCCGTGCCCTGCTCTATACTTACAGAAATGTTTCCACAAAGTGTGACTCAGGAAATGTAAAAGGGGAACACAGAAGAGGACAGGCATTCACCACTTGCGGTGACAGGAGCATTAAAACATCCCTGAATCTGCCCTGCTACGTTAGTGTTGGCTCATCTATTCATGTCTTTGTATAAATTGCCTGAAACCTGATTTTAAAAGAAAATGAAAATGTGCAGTCAGTTTTTGGGGCATATATTAATGATACAAATGCAAATGAAATAAGAGCACTCAGGCACATTTTCACTGCAGACACACAGCCTAATCTGAACCGAGAGACGAGGCTGGCTGACTGCTGGAGTTACAGGTCTTCCACTCCAGGGGTAATGCCACTGTCTGCAGCATGCATGTGCACACACACACACACACGCACACACACACACACACACACACACGCACACACACACACGCGCGCACACACACACACACGCACGCACGCACGCACGCACACACACACACACAAACACACACACACACACACACACACACACACACACGCGCACGTATGCACACTCGCATGCACGCACGCACACCCCCACTCGAGCGTATGCACACTCGCATGCACGCACGCACCCATGCACACACAGAAACACACACACAAGCACACACACACATACACATACCCTCACAAATTGACATACAAATGCAACCAATGTTCAAGGTCATTTCATTATTGCCTCTTTGATTCCTCTAAGAGATCTGAAATTACAACATATAGCAATGTCTTTTCTTGTGGATGAACTATAACACATATTAGGAATGAGTATCATTACACACAGGAACAAGTATCAATTGATTGAATTCACAGATTAAAGACCATATTAAATATATGTTTCAGCTATTTGTAAGGAGTCTGTGGACAAGAAGGGCTATGGAGAAGATGCTCAAAAACAAAACCTTACTAATTAATGACTATAATGGGTTGAAAGTGAAAGAAACTTCAATGTAAATCTCTGGAAAAACATACTTAATCCTTAAGCAATCCTTTTGCTGTTAAAGAGAATAGCCATGAACTTGAACATGATAAAGACATCATCCCTTCTCAAAGTACTGAGAAATATAAAAAGGGTTACAGTCAGATAACTGGATACAGAGATTCACTCAGGAGGCGGGAGTCAAACAGAGCCACACAAATCTCAAATAATAAATTCTTTTGTGTTTTATGTGTGAAGGACACAGGCGTTGCATGTAGCATGTTTAAAGTCTGCTTTGATTTTACTTAGCTCCATAATTGTCTTTTTCTTCATCGCTGACTTCACTGCATTCCAGCTCCCATATCTGAGAAACTAGGCTGGCATTCTTGAGATAGACAATTTGAATGGCTGGTGAACAAATAAGATTTATTTTGTCAAAATCTTCCTGTGATCTTTCTGCACTTGATTGATTAAATTCATACATTCGATAAATGGTACAGAATTACTCCATTACTGCAGCAAGATGTCTCCAGAAGTATCTAGTAACTTCATTATGTGACTGAATTAATTATCCACAAATCAATTAGCTAATGAGATGACTGTGTTAAACACTGCATTGCAATGTTTCGGTAAAATCTAGTATTTAACCTTTCATTCTAAAAGCATATGGGGATTCCTATTGATGACTTGCATTGTAATTGCTGCAAGTAAAGATTATTAAATTTTTAAACACATTTCTCATCTGGGAGTTCTCCAAAGCCCACAAAATTAGATCCTGTCTTAACGTCAGATTTACAGTTCTATTCCTATTTAGAGAACACAATCGAGCCTCTGTAGCATATTGATCTTTGAGGTGATAACTTCCATTAAATTATTCAAAATTAAATGGCTTCTCAATGCTGAAAGATTAAGATACCAGCTTCTCTCACTAAATAAATAACCATGCCTGTCACACATACTGCTGTAAAATCTTACAGATTTAATTTCCCATTAAAACTATGATGTTATCACTGTCTCTCACATCATGCCATTTTAAACACATTAGGGCATGCCAGTCCCCTTTGGGAATATTTTTAAGGCTGGATGCAGATGTGGGATAATTGTAACACAGAAGTATCATTACAAGTATTTCATTCTGCATATTCCAAGTACATGAAGTACCACTTCAGCGCTTTTAGAATAAGGTGTTAATAGACAAAGCGTACTTCACACTCATTGCATCAATTCATTTTCATAGCAGTGACCAAATCTCTGTTATGTGAATGTAATTAGATTTCTCACAATAAAAATGTAAAAACATAAAATTTCATTGGAAAAGCATTAAACATTTAGTGGTGTCAGATTCATGTAGTTATGAGAGCATAATAAATATTTATGTTTACTGTACAGGTGAGTTTCACTTTTAATCAATACATTTTGGATAAGAAGTAAAGACAGGAGGTTATTACTTTCTCTCTTACCCTTAGACACTCCATCACATTTCTATGGCTTCAATGGGACACTGACACTGACATAACAAAATCATGAACGGTGAGGAGCCAGGTAAACCAAGACCCTCAAGGTGCTTTGAATCCCAGGTGCTGTACTAGCTCTGTGCATTGGACTCTTCTTCAATAACCCCCCCAAAATAATTCTCCAAAATATTTTGAGGAAAAAAAGATTTACAATGTGTAAAAACAGGTTTCCGAATGGAAAAGTTTAAGTCAAAGCATAAGCAGTTTATGCCACCCTGGATGGCTGGCACCCCCTAAGCGAATGGATTATAGTAAGATGAAATTTAGGGATTTTAGGGGAGGATCTGGCTCCGTGTGGCTGAATCAGCATCGGAGGGATGTAAAATTGGATGCCTGAGCTGCATCCGAAACTCTGGGGGAATTAGATAAACGGACGCAGGGGCATGAGCAACCGTCAGAGAGGGACTGTGGGGATCAATGAGCTCACATGCCTCAGCACCTGGCTCACATTCACAGTCAGGCCCTGCATGCTTCTCACCAGGCCAAGGTAGCACTCATCTTTGAGCTGGAAAAAAAAACAAAACAATCTTTGGCACCGGTTTAGTGTAGGGTCAGCTGAAATGATGTCATCACAATACAAAAAAAAAAAAAAAAACTAAGATGGCAGGTGACCAGTTGCATAGTCATTCCCTTGTCAGATTCATGACATCTTTCAGTACTATGAGTTGGAAGAGGCTGAAACTCTGCAAGATAACCCAAGATAATCCACCTAACCCATGGGGATGTGCATCACTCATGGGCCATTTGTCAATCATTCCCTCTGATAAATTCTTCTGATGGAACTTATGCAGGTGGGACTGGTAGTTGAATGGAAGAAAAAGAAATGCAAATAACTAGATGAACAAAGTATTTAGCTTGTCAACCCTTAGCCTTTGCTACGGCTTCCCTTCTTTTTAAGAAACTTGCTTTTCAAGTTTCTCAAAAAGAAACTCATGTTTTTCAAAAAAATCTGCAGGGATATTTTTCCATGCTTATAAACACCTCCATAGTTCAGTCTTAGAAGTTGATTTAAAGTTCTGATTTTTAAAACTCAAACGACCCCTAACATACTCAATGACATTGAGATCTGCGCTCTGGGGTGGCCAGTCCCTTGGTCTGAGAACATCAGCAGCTTTGTTTTTTGTAAAAACTTGATGGTCTTAGCAGTGTGCCTTGGATCATTATCTTGCTGTAGACAGAACTTGTTTGTGATCAAAAGTTTTCCAGTACTGACTACATGATGCATTATGATTTGTTAACGTTTACCAGCATCCATGATGGCTTAGATCAAAAACAAACCATTAACTCCAGATGTTATATACACTCAAACTTTCACTGAGTCTTCACCACACTTGACTGACTGATGGCATTGCTTCAGCGACATACATCCTGCCTTCTGTTACTTCAAAAGATCTCAAATTTAGACTCATAAAACCTTACTCTCCGGTACCTTACATCTCAGGTGTCCAATTTCTGTATTCTTGTTCAAATGTTCTTTCTATTTTGTCTATTTTCTTGTCTCAGCAGTGGCTTTTAGTCTGTGACACATCCATCTTGACCCATGGTGCTGAGTTGTCCTCTCAGAGCAGGAGGATCGACCTGTGGATATTGTCAGATATGAGACAGGAGTGGCGCTTCATTTTCTCCCTGTCTTTCAGAGAAAAAGCTGTAAGCACTGTCTTTCAGATGATGATAGTTTCAGTGGCCTACCAGATCTTGCACAGTTGTTGCCAGCCTATTTTCTCTATATCTTGTCATACGTTTTGGCAGTTTTCTGTTAAATGTATGTTACCTCTATTATTGTTTGACACCAAAAATACATAATCAGCATTGACTGGCCGTTTCATTGGAAATTGAATGAACAAAAGTGTGTTCTCTGACTTTTGCACAGCACTGTATGTCAAAAGCAGAGTCCCATGATTATGTCCAACAAGGGCATTGTGCCTGAATAAGAAGGTACAAATTTAGATAAATATATTGATACTGTTTTGGCCCTCCATTTCAAAACTGCTGAATTGGCTGCTCTCAGCTCCACAGTGAGTCTGTGATTGGAATCCAAACTTCAGCACTAAGTCTGACCCACAGCCTCTTGGTGATGCATAATTTCATATTGGTTATATCTGATCATATTATAAAATATCAACAGAAAAAAATTACTTTCATGAAAGATATGAAAGGCACTGAATGGAAAGTTGTGATAGTCTCTGGGGCCTCAAACTCAATCATGGCCAAGAAATAGAATGTTGAATGTAGTTAACAATACCCTGTTTCCAAACTAAATGCAATTGCTACAGTACTTGAGATAAAAAAGTATCTAATTTGTAGAAAGGGCCTGTGTGATTGCATTATACTGTGGTCCTCTCATAAGAATCCTTCTTGTTCAGGATGATTAGATTTTATTTTAGGTTTTTTTTTAGTTTATTTTAATGTCTGTTAATAAACTATACATAAATCATTATTTAACTGTTTGTTAAGCATTAGTACACTGCTTGTAAGTCAGAAACTATATTTCATGTATGAATGAACATGAGTAAATGTTGTTGTTCATGATTTATAAGTAATTGCAATTCCTTAAAAATCATTTATACATGTACTCATGGTTACAAGTATTGCATAATGAATTGTATATAGTTCATAGGCAGAGATTAAAATAAAGTGTTACCAGCAAAAAAAACCTGTGAGAATGATAAACACTTGCGGGGAATTCTCCCAAGCAAACCTCAGCGGTGGTTTGCTATTTTGTGTTTTTTTTTTCACATCATCAGAAGTTATTACTGAGACAAATGGAGCTTTGAGCTTCATGGAGCACTCAGTGGAAGCTGTTTAACTTACTGTCAGGCCAGAACAAAGCAAGCAGCACTATCTAACAACTCTCTGAGACTGAGAGCTCTTAGCACTGTGTTAACGGGGAGACAGGTGACACGACAGCCCAACCCACGAGAGTGGCGAACTGCATCTGAACTCGTCACATGGTGTTTGTGGAGACAAAGAAAAACAACAGGTAAATTTAAGGAGAGATGTTTATGTGGTTGCCAATCAAGCTCTGTAAGTTAACTGATATGAATAACTGGTGGTACTTATTGACTGACATACAACAAGTAGATCAGATGTGATTGCTTGGACTTTACTCTGAGCAATCAGAGTTATTTTGACACATTTGACACAGGCTGATGATGTCATGGATGACGGCCTGCCATTGGTGATTATATATTGTTTGTTTAATTTAGTGTGGGTTCAATGAATTTTCATTTTTATGTGCTAATGTTTTTATGGACAAATAAGAGTTTTGGTTGCTTGAGTGATTTCACCTCAAGTTTGTTGTATTTGTTAACTGTGTAGGGTCTTCATCCAGAAAATGTTCTTTTCTATTTTAGGCAAATGTAAATTTAATGATAGGCATCCCTCATTTAATATGCTGTACTGTTTACTTGCTCGTTTAAAATCATTACTTTGTTCATCTCGGCTCACTGGAGAACACATGTGACTGGGACAGTCAGTCTGAAGGCAGCTGCCTTCAGATCCCTCTTTCTCAGCATTCTGATATACTTGTGTGCATTTGAACATTAAAATTCCTCTGACTATGTTCCTTCTCCACACATTTAAATTAATAACACACTGTTTTTTTCAGTCCTCTGAAGAAATGGTAAACACGACAATACAATAACAAAATACGGCCTTATTACAGTGCTATTTGATGTCTAGTACACAGGGACTGTTTTGCTATTAGCCAAAAACCAAAAGACAAAATCAATACAGTGGCTTTTTCTTGGAAACACACATAAGGATAACTAGAAAGCATATCCATACAGGTCTACCATTCAAAATCCAATGCTGTAAAATTTACAATAATTTTTTGGCTAGTGCAAGTTTTGAAACATTCTGAAATATATTTAAAATCTGGCAATGCTTTAAAGTTTGCACTGATGTATTGTTGTATTTGTTGGCACCAAGTCATCTTTTCAGTACTTTTCTTTTATCATTTTTTATGTATGAGACCCTGGTCACACCAAGAATTAATACTTATGACAGACAAACCAGCTGGGAAACCCAAAAATGTTCTTTTCTTACCTTCCTGTGGAGGACTTGGCTGTTGCCCTGAGAAGAGTGAACCTGTTCAAACCCACCTCCACACAGAAAACACAAAGCAATCTCTGGCAAGAAAAACACATTTTCTATTCCTCCACTTCCCTAGCCATATTATTTTCACTTTTTTGGCATTTGCATTTTTTTTCGATAAAAAGCCAAGTTTACTTGTTCAGATACAGTGCACAGGGCACTGTAAACACTTGTAACACATTTTCAAAGGTACTCATCTTTCTAAAATTGATCACATTTTCTATACCAAAAATTCACTTTCCACAAATAATGACAAATTCTATCTATGATCACCATTATATTGACAACCAAAATAATCTATAATCCTGTGAGGGAATTTTATTTGTTTTGAGCACTGAGTAATTACACTGTTTTATATAAAACAGAAAACGTAGAGAACACTAGAACTGCCAGGCCTTCGTTTTTTTATATTTTTAATAACCATGCCACTTCAATTAATCAGGTGAGTACATATCAATTAAGATTTAGAATGATGCAGCTGTTTAAAACTCTCTTCCCATTTTTACTCCATTTGTTTTGGCAGCTGAATATACTCCTTGTTTATAGCTGAAGAATTTCTGGAGCAGTTTGCAGAATTCACAGAGCTCACATGTTCCAGTGTCCATGTGAATGACACCCTGTATGACACTGATTGTTTATCACATTTCCCATGTGTTAAGTCATTAGGTGATAACTTGACATATAATAATAATAATAATAATAATCACCATCATCACAATCATAATCATAATAATATGTATGTATTTAATGTTCTACGTTCCCAGTCTGTTTTGCTACAATTATCACCTGAAATAACCTATTTTAATATCATAATTTTTTACTTTATGTTTTTTAAGCTTCTTTTACAATTCCAAAATGACAGTTACTGAACACTGAAATAAAACTATAATGAATTTCAAAAAGGTTCATTCAAAAATAATAAAATTCAGATAGATGGTTTTCAAAGTAATATATTTCAATGCTATGAATTCAGTGGTGCATACATTTCATTAGGTATTCAATGTTTAAAATGTTCTAAAATTCAAAGTTTTAAGTCTTTATGCTTCCATAGCCATGCCATAGTGTATCCATCAGAGGTGAATCAGGTGAAGTTACAGTTGACATTCTAAGGGGGCATATTGTGTTGGGTTCCTATGACTGAACTGTACTGAACATTTTGGAGTAACTCTCAGAACAACTTGTGACAGGCTTTTAACAGATTAAAAGCCTCTGACAAGTTTCAAGATTTTGAAAAATAGTTTGCCATAGTGGGTTTTTTTTTTTTTACTTCAGGGGAATATCTAACAATGCGTAACAATATGAGTAAGTACATGAAATATTATGACAAAACACTGATGCTAATTTGTGTCTTTGAGTTAGGTTTTTTTGTCCGGTTATTTGTACCAATAATTGATTTACTAAGAGATTTTTTAAAGTAAAATTGAAAGCACATTGAGTATTTCCATAAAAGACTTTTTCATCATTTTTAATAATCTAAAACATGGGTGGAGGGGAAGGGGATGTTTAGGTTGTTTTAATAGGCTGAAAGGCTGGCTGTTTTAGTGTTTTTAAAAAGCAAATTTCTCAAGCTTTCTCACCATGTGTTCTGAACTCTTTCAGGGCTGGGGGTTGGTGTTACATAAAACAAGAGAAGCAAAAGAAAAGCACAGCTTGTGTAATTTGGTAATATTGCAATCTTACAATAATCTTACAAAGACATTGCATAGAATTGTAAGAAAATATATATTTTCCATTACTTTTAAAATATGTAATGTACAGTATACAGTATAGTATACACATAAATAATAAATCAAACAATAGCAATAAAGTTGATCACAACAATAAAATCATGATTTCGTTGGAATATCACCTAACCAGAAACCAAGAGCAGTCATGCATGCAGTACTTCAGTGGGAAAGCTACTTTTTCCATATGAGAATGCACGCTATATGTTTTGCATATGCAATTTCATTCTAACAACAGGAGGATAAACATAATAAATAAATGCTGAAACACACTTTCTGTTAAGAATAGCTGCTGTAGAAAGGGATTGATTCAATTGAAAGGTATTGGCAGAAGCGAGCTGGAGTAGTTTGAATCATTCATTAATTTCGGCAGTACTCTTCATTTGTTGGTTTTTCTACAAGTGTTAAAAAAGGCTTAGAAAGTGTGCACATCCAAAAGGTGTTTTTGCAGGTGCGAAATCAGGGAGAAATCACATGAATAAAGGTAATGTCACAACTCTGCTTAATGCTCCCTAAAAATGTAGTTTAAATACACGACAAGGAAAAAGACAACTTTTCAACCTCATGAGAATCTTCTTAAGGAATGTGGTTGTCTACCTGCTGAAGATCGACACGAGATTAAAACGTTGCCCTGTTTATTGTCGTATTTTTAAATTACATCATTACATAATGAGCGAACATCTTTTTCATATATTTTCTGAAGTGTTCTCTTTGTTACCCCTTCCTTTAGAAAACACAGCACATGTAGGTATGGCTTTCACTATTAGGGTGGTTCAACTGACCCCCTCATCTCTCTTTCTCAGCTCTCACAACCATCCACAAGTGTTAATTGCTACAGGTTATACAAGCTGAAAAAATGGAACACAGGTGGCAAATGTTTCAAGTCGAGAGCTCCAATCAGACTGGATCTGTACAGATTGTATGTCTTTCTTTCCATGCATTCATTGTTTTCAAGGAGGTACACACATCAAGTATAAGCACACACATACACACACGCACACACTCACGCCCATCCAAGTACATAGACAGTCTGACTCCTGGTTGAAAACAGTTGGTCTACACACAGAAGCACACATGTTGCACAGACTAATTGTGTGCGTCTGATTTGTTTATCTCAGAGAGTGATAGTTGCAGTGCTACAACAGAGAGCTCAAAGGGCGTGAGTGCCCAGGATTGTACTGCTGCTTCTCCCCTGGGATCAGTGTCAGTAAAGAGAGCAGCAGAGCCTTTCCGTACCAAGAGCAAGAGCTGACACAGCCAAATATTCACCTTTTAATCCTAAACTGTAACCATTTTAATGTCTTTTAAATAGTTAGTAAACGCTAGATTAGTTATTTTTATTGGCGTGGTGGGAGTTATGCATGGAAATCCATGTGTGTTCCTACAGATTTTCACTCAATTCACTCATTTTCAATCATTCGGTTTTCACTCCCAAATTTCCACCTACTGGAAAACAAAAGAAAATACTGCATATTCTTGTGATTGAAAGAATCATCTTTAGTAGCCTCCCAGCAAACATCTTTAAAGGTGTATTTTACATGATACGCATTTTATGAATTGTAGAAAAGATTCATTGGGAATATTATGAAACCTCAAAGCAAACACATAAAAATATACATGACTGTGGTAACTAAATAATATAAAGTACTATTGAGCATTCTCAGATACAGAATCTTTAAAAACCTGTATAATTTTTTTCTCGTTTTTTTTTGTAATTTATTTGGATTGTTATATACATGGCATAATTTGTGCTTTTTAGTAAAACAGTAGAGAAATGCATACTGGAGAAGAATCATGGAGATTTCATTTTGGGAAGGAGGGCAAAAGGGGAAAATAAAAAATCGGTCCATATGCAGAGTGACGTTGGTAAATCATGAAATCGATCATGATGGTGACAAATGCCGTATATGATGTGCTTCACTGACAATAGCAAAGGCACCTGTGTTTATTTTTTGTTCAGTTTTTTTTCTCATTTCAATCTCGTCGACAGTATGTACGGGACCCCCCCAGGCTTTCCGTGTGCACACCTCTCCGTTCTGCATTCTTCCCCCAAAGTGTCTCTTTTTTAAGTCCGTTTACAAAAATAAAAAAAGAGGCTCTGTTTTTGCTCCTGTACGGTCCGGAAGGAAGATGGAAGAGGCATCGGTAGCCTTTTCTGCGATTCCTGATTTTCAAATGGGGGGTTGGGGAGGGGTGGGGGAGGGTTGGGATTAAGAGGAAAATGGGGGAGGGGGAGGGGCAGGCGAGGGGGCAGAAAGAGGAAAAGCAAGGTGGTGAGGACAGTACTGTACCGAAGGCTTTTCTGGTGGAGGAGCCTGGCCTGACTTCAGCTCCACAGACAAACGTTGCTCGTGGAATGGCAGGTGGACCCTGTCCCAGCTGGGGATAGGTAGAGCTTCCCACTCGGGCAGACGCACAGCTCATACACAGTCTGTTTGGGGTACGTGGGCCCAAGCGGACTCGCTGGTGTCCCGTGCGGGATGTTTCCCAGTCGGATTGTGTTCGCGTTTAAAAATATCTGTGTGAAGGGGGACAAAAGGAAGAAGAAAATCTTATTTGATCGCTGGAGTGTTAACTTGAAGGCATAATTAACACCATCACCCACCTCAGCCCGTTACACAGAACACAATGCCCTGGTTAGAAAAAGCACAACAACTTTAATTTGTCTACTTAAAGACCATACCAGTTACCATGACTACCTCCACTCTGAGCAAGAATAGATCACCTTAAACTATGAATCATTGTAGATATGTAGCAGAGGGAGGGGACATGCAGCATCAAATCAGCACACAGGGATACTGAGACCATGTTCCAGCTACCTTCATTTGGGTTCCATTAGCATTTGAATTCACAGTGGTGGCTAACGGGGAAGAGTTCCATTATGGCATATCCTCGTAGAGCAAGCCTGTGCTAACATGCGCTTTGATCAGCTACGTGGGTTAGGTGAAGTCATTATAATTGTTGATATGGTACGCAGCCAAGACCAGCCGCTGTTAAGTGGAAATACCTCAGTTCCTCAACCTGTCATTTTTCTTTTTCACGGTTCAACCGCTTGGGGAAAATGGATTGCATGCAAAATAACCGTGGCTGCTTATTAAGCCTTTCATTACAGTATACACTGTTAATCAAGTATCTCTCTCTTACACACACACACGCGCGTGTACGCACATACACACAGTCAGACACCCACATGGTGATAGAGAAAACATAATTCCATAGAATTTAAATAAAAAACGTACATTTACACAAGCATATTGAGGCAGGGTGAGGAAGGAATATCAACTCAAATTTATAAAAGCTCCTTTTTTTTTTGAATGTGCATCAACTTCTGCTAGCTTTGCAGTTCCAATGCTGCAAATTAATCTCATCAAGGGGCCTGCACATTATTCATGTTCCAACCTGGGGATAAAAAGAGATAAGAAATGAGCAGAACAGGAGGCAGATATGCCAACGGGAGGGAACCAATTAACGTAAGTAATGCTATCGTCTTACCTGACAAGGCATATCTCCACAAACACAACACAAACAAGCAGGAGACAACTCTGGCAGCACGATAAATCATAGGAGGCACCTATTGCAACATTTGCTGTTTCTCTTTTCCCCTTTGATACTGTAAACGGCTAATATGAGCTACAAAACCAAAATGTCTTCTTCAGACATGCTATAGGATTGCGCCCACCCAGCGCTTCCCCACCTCACATTACTGCTAACTTTCATTACCAGAATTCCCACAGTGCCTTGATGTGTGAAACTAACATAAAATAATGCACTCAGAAAAAAACACACATTTTTGGTCACATCTGACTAAAGATTAATGTTGGATTTTACTTTTTGTCATTATACTTTTGAGCACAAATACACCTTTAGAGTTTCAGAAGGGAAATCTGCTGTGCAGGACTGGCATGCCACCTTTGATCTTTGATATGACAAGAAGGTAGAGGAAGAAAAATGGCAGGCGATGATAACAGGTCTGAGATCAGTGGACTATCCCAGTATATTACCTCAGTGCTGAATCGTAAGCAAGGACAGATGCTGCTTAAACACCATAGTAAGGTCGTAGCCTTGCCATGAACTGAACACAGGACTTGTGTGTGATATTATCTAACCACGAGGCCCCACTGGAGCAGTCATGCAGTACTGTCACAACTCTTCCACAGAGGACTGAAGCCCATATCCAGCCACTCAGCCTTTAACCACAAGACCACTGCATGACAAGCGACTAGAATTCATGACCCAAAGTGAAGACAGTCTAACCACAAAGCAACACATCCACAGAGGAATAAAACTCGTGACCTGTCAGTTACATTGTTTACCCACAAAGCCAATGCACCACATAGGAAAATTGCATGCGACTGTCTAGACAGCAACGATCTCAGCTATCTAGCCATGAAGCTGCAATATCTTGGAGGCATTTTTTTCCCTTCCCTCTTCCTCAGTACAGGAAGGTTTGATAGCATGATGTTATGCTAGCCTGTGGAGGAAGAGTAAGCAGGAATAAAAGCTGCTTTCTTTTAAAAGGTGTGTGTGTGTGTTTGTATCCGTATGGGGGGGGCAAGGCTGAGGGGGATTAGAGCTGACACACATCCCAAATGAAACTGTCTCTGAGCATTAGTCTCTGTCACCGGCGCTCGGCTGATGCCTTCAGATTATGTTCATGCAGTCCTGCTCTTCTGAACAAGTGGGACTTGTAATTATAGTCGGTCAAAACATTTTTCATGGATGATTTCTCTCGACGCATCCGGAGGAGAAGGAGGAGGAGTGCCGCACTGGGTCTATCACCACAGAAACCAGCACAGGAACATCCCATAACATATTAAAGCATATTAGGTCCAGTGAGGTTATGGAGTACTGTCCATACATTCATCCATATAGGGTGTTGTTAGGCATGACACACTGTGGATTGCCAGATAAACCTTTAGCAATTACTATACTGAGAATATACCACTTCACAACACCCCATGACAGATAAACACGCCAATGGAACATTCTTCCTCCTCATTTCATGAGATCATGTCAAATCTGAACAGTTAATAATCAATACCCAAGGGAGGTTGGAAGCAGGGGTATGTGTTTGTGTAGGTGTGTGTGGGTTTGTGGATGAAAAAGAGGAATTAAGGAGTTGGAATAGCTTTTTATATTGTCATAAATTGCTCATTAATACCATGCTGGTGTCTGTGCAGTGTTATAGAGGGAGATAATGTCCCTGAAACAGCAGTGCTTAGACAGTGGCTCCCGAGCATTCAGCCAATGGTAAGAAGAAAGGAAAATCCTAAGTGAGAATTTACAACAATGTACAGCCTTCCCCAGGCTATTTCAGACAGTCATATAGCCTTGATGTCATGTAAGTCCTTTGTCTAAGAGAAGAAATAATTCAACAGCCTTCTTTTGATTTATATTTCCTCTTTTTTCTCTTTTTGTGACCAACTTCTTACCTGGTTTTACCGGGTTTACCTGCATATTTGTTCAGGAGTGTGCACCTCATATACACAGTCTGATACAGACTGCAGGAACTGGACTCTTTCTCACGCGATGCATGGGGAAGTGTTGGATAGAACACCTCCCCTCCCTGGGCCAGATTTGATGCGGACTCCATGGTGTCGTGTGAAGGGGAATAGCTACTGAAAAGGGCCATGAGGGCAAATACTTTTTGACAGTGGTCTTGAATGTTGAAAATTTTCTTTCATTGATGAAAAGCTGATTCAAATTGCATTTAATTTTAAAAGTGTTATCTGTTCCTTTTTTCAGGTTTCCTTTCATATAATACTTCATGTTCATTAAATATGTAGAATTCAGTGTTCAAAATACACAAAAAAGAAAATAAAATTTCGAGGCAGTGTATATCCTGTATATCATGGGATGACAAAAATTTCTGAAAATGTGTTTTTATGTAAATCACTGAAGTTCACTGGAGCCTTGCATCTGATTTCAGATTCTTTATTGATGGAATGTCACACTCAGAATCACCTATAAGAGATAAGCCTGCATTTTACAAATGAACACATCACAATGGGGAGTTCTGTTCTTGTTTTCCTGGGTAGGCTTTTATTATCACAGGTGCATTGGTATCCTTAAGAAAATAAGGCTACACATGGGCAGCCACCTTCCTGTTTTTAATTAAGACAGCCAAACACAATTTTAGAGCTTGTTCAATCAAACGCTTGTCACATTTTCTGTGTGAAACATTAATGAAGCTGATTCATTGACATTTCATGAAAATAGCAGAGAACATTATTAACGCACTCGTTTTCACACATGAATGATGAGTCATGGTACAAAAACAAAAGACGTAATATGATTTTACGATGATTTTATTTCAACAGAACACCAACAAGGCACTTAATCCATACTGATTATGTTAGAAAGGCGGAAATGTTCAGTACATTAAGAACTGCAGGACTGAGGGGCTTACGGGCCCACTGCAGGACTAAGGAGGGGCTTACAGGCCCACTGCAGGACTGAGGAGGGGCTTACAGGCCCACTGCAGGACTGAGGGGCTTACGGGCCCACTGCAGGACTAAGGAGGGGCTTACAGGCCCACTGCAGGACTGAGGAGGGGCTTACAGGCCCACTGCAGGACTGAGGAGGGGCTTACAGGCCCACTGCAGGACTGAGGAGGGGCTTACAGGCCCACTGCAGGACTGAGGGGCTTACAGGCCCACTGCAGGACTGAGGGGCTTACAGGCCCACTGCAGGACTGAGGAGGGGCTTACAGGCCCACTGCAGGACTGAGGAGGGGCTTACAGGCCCACTGCAGGACTAAGGAGGGGCTTACAGGCCCACTGCAGGACTGAGGAGGGGCTTACAGGCCCACTGCAGGCCCACTGCAGGACTGAGGGGCTTACAGGCCCACTGCAGGACTGAGGGGCTTACAGGCCCACTGCAGGACTGAGGGGGCTTACAGGCCCACTGCAGGACTGAGGAGGGGCTTACAGGCCCACTGCAGGACTGAGGAGGGGCTTACAGGCCCACTGCAGGACTAGGAGGAGGGGGACTTTACAGGCCCACTGCAGGACTGAGGAGGGGCTTACAGGCCCACTGCAGGACTGAGGAGGGGCTTACAGGCCCACTGCAGGACTGAGGAGGGGCTTACAGGCCCACTGCAGGACTGAGGAGGGGCTTACAGGCCCACTGCAGGACTGAGGAGGGGCTTACAGGCCCACTGCAGGACTGAGGAGGGGCTTACAGGCCCACTGCAGGACTGAGGAGGGGCTTACAGGCCCACTGCAGGACTGAGGGGGGCTTACAGGCCCACTGCAGGACTGAGGGAGGAGGGGCTTACAGGCCCACTGCAGGACTGAGGGGCTTACAGGCCCACTGCAGGACTGAGGGGGCTTACAGGCCCACTGCAGGACTGAGGGGCTTACAGGCCCACTGCAGGACTGAGGGGCTTACAGGCCCACTGCAGGACTGAGGGGGGGCTTACAGGCCCACTGCAGGACTGAGGGGCTTACAGGCCCACTGCAGGACTGAGGGGCTTACAGGCCCACTGCAGGGCTGAGGGGCTTACAGGCCCACTGCAGGACTGAGGGGCTTACAGGCCCACTGCAGGGCTGAGGGGCATGGGCCCACTGCAGGACTGAGGACTGAGGGGCTTACACAGGGCCACTGCAGGACTGAGGGCTGGGGGCTTACAGGCCCACTGCAGGAATACAGGCCCACTGCAGGTACAACCCCACTCCAAAGGCCCACCAGGACATTAAGAGTATGATTAGATACAACCCCTCCAAAGCCACATTAAGAGTATGATTAGATGGACTTTGGTCTTTAGCCTAGTGGGTCTGTCTCTTGTGATGTGCTGACTATGGGCCAATGGTTTTAAGTTTACAGTGCACCAAGCCTTATGAGACAATAATGGCTTTCCTGTAGCAATGAGGTTAAGCCTGAAATCTCATCTTGATGTAAAAATGTGAGTGATTGTCTTGTTCATGTTAGATGCACTTTGTAAAGCCAAGTGACTTTTGTATGGCTGGATTATGTTTATTTGTAGACATTCAACAATATCAGTCCTAGAAGTGTTATCAAACATCAACAGGAGTTTTTTTTTAGCTATATGTTTCATTGTTTTGATTCAAATTTGTGAAGATTTAGCAGCTTTTTTCTGGATCCCAGTTTTTTTATGGTTTGGTTTGGTGCAGTTAAAATTCAAAGTTCAAGCTTTGTTCAAATATTTTGTTTCAGCCTGGACAGTACATTGAACACTTGAACATCTGTCTTAGGCACAGAGCTTTGTCATCAACCTGTCATTATTTTTCAGAACCTATCACTTTTCAAAGTGCTAACAAAAGTTTAATACTTGAATAAAACTTTCATATACAGCTGAAGTCTTCTCTGATAATAGGATGCACAAAACAAGCTGTAACAGAAACCACCAGTACTGACATCATTTTGTTATTTTTTTCATTGCAGGCACATAATGGGGTTTACTTTCCCACCAAAAAGTATTGCTGTGGACCCTTTGGCCATTTCATCGTCCTGCTTTTATAGTTTCATCTCTGTCTCTGACAGAGCCCTGAGAGAGGTCAGACATGACAAAACCCAAGAGAAAGCACAGCCAAACCTTATGACTTATCCTCTCATAGTCACAACTCTGTGAATTATATATTTTATTGATAGGAAGATAAATGTTGGACAAAATATATGGTTATAGGGGGAGGAGCAGCATAGGGCTATGTCAAGATAAGCCCCACACGGATGAAATTCAAACACAAGGAGGAAAAAAGATTCATTTCATGACATACTTCGTTTTCCGCCGTGACAATTTCATGTCAACCATCACCACAACTTTGTGTCAAAACCAATGTTAATTGAAGGGGCTTTGTCTGGGCTGCAGGCAGACTCCAGCTATCTTTGGAGCTATGGGTGTGAAATGCTCCTTTTTCCCCTTTTTTGTAGCCGAGTGACAGACACAATGATGTATTGCTCAACCGCTTGGAAGTTAATTAAATACCCTCTCCAGTTACTAAAGCCTGGCTGGTCCTGGAGCACGGAAACGACAGAAGTACATGCTCACAAATTTGAGCTGAGGGAGAATCAATGTCACACGACAACCTTGAGCTAACCGCCCCTGACATGTTGTGACTGCTGAGAAACACTTTAGTTGTGTAGGAATTCAGCCTGCTCACATTTAACAGACACTGAGCGAAACAACTCTGTCTTCAACCAGTCATGCTCAAAGGATCAGGTAACACTTGAGAGGACAATGCATCTGCAAAATTGTATCTACACTTTCTCCCCCCTTATCAATTGAATCAACATTTGTAGCAGTCAGTAACCCAACATTAGAGTAGATTCTTTAAAACTGCCAGGGAGCAAAGGTGAAGTATGACGGATTTTCTAGAGACTTGGCAAGAGAGTGCCAGAGACCAGACCACTGTTACACTCTCCTGTCTGGCCAACTCTCCAATCTTCCCAACACAACGCAGAGCATCCACAGCACTACCTCCTGCATCCAAACGCCAACCCCTTTCAACAATCACGTAGCCGCCATCTTGCCAACCTGCACAGGATCCCCATAAAATACACAGAGCACTTCAAAGACCTACTCCTGCCCTGCACAGACCAAAATGGCCTTGCCCCTATCTATCTCACCCAGCATATTGCATGCCTACAGCCATGCCAGCACACACTGATTCTCTAACTCTACCACTGGATCTCTCCCCAGTCCACTGCTCACTGTCAGAGATGCCCCTAATTTTAAGCCATGCTTTTTCAACACATAATTTTAATACACAGTGCAGTGTTTTATCTGTCTGTTAAGTACCTTTGCTTTTATTATATTAGTGTTTAAATTAAGTGAAGCGATCTAAATCTGACTAAAATGTACTACTGTTAGTCTTACTGTTAGTGGATGTTAACATTAAAATGGACAGACAAAAACCTTTACATTTTCTGACCATTGTCACCTCACTGGGCATACAAAATAGGTCAGTCACAGGTCAGTCACAGGTGGTACACAACCAAACTCCAGCCTGAGCTTCATTATAAAGGACGAGCAGGTGGGCTCTGGTGAACAGTGTCCCTGTGCTCTGCCCTCGGTGCCTGTGCCTCCTTCAATTAAGCAGAGTCAGCTAAAAAGAGAAAGGAGGCCAAGGTTATGGTGATTGATGCAGCATTTAGATGTTAATAAGGTGTGGGCTCACCTCTCCCTCTGTGGACTGGACCAGCAGGTCTTTTCGGCAGGAAGCCTTCAGGTCCCCCACATCCGCGCTGATCTCCACCCCCTTAGGGGCCTCCATGGTGAGGGTCCGGGTGGGAGACTCCAGCCTGTGAGATGAACATGGAGAGTGTCAGGACTATGCACCCTGCCCCATCACAGAGCCCTGGGGAGCACACTGTACCACAAGGCGGCCATTGACACCGTATCACGGCACACTCTGGGACTGGCAAGAGAAGAGATGGGGTGATGTGAGTGAACACACCACTATAAAAGGTGAGAAAAAGTATGACTCCTTGGGATGAAGCCTGCATCCTGAGATCTGAGGGAACATCTTTGAGCTCAACCACAACACTCACCTTCCATTGGTTAACAGGTTGCCTCTATCCACCATATAAGTGCCCTCCCCAAACCTGTGGATCTGTGCTACTACAATACCTTTATACCGCTGCATTGAGGAGAGTGTACACAGGGAAAACATATTGTCAGATATGCCAAGCAAGCGATCCTTATAAACCAGCGGGGAAAATCCTTACATAGAGCACTGTATGGTAACATATTCCACAAATCAAGTGTGATTTCCAAAAATCAATACATTGCTCTTATGTGTTCCAGACACAGAGACACAGAAAACGATAATTCCATTTACAGTGATTTTTTTTTTTTACAAAATCCTGAGTCTCTATATAGAGTTGAGCAGGTATTTCAGAAATGGTGTTTTTATTAGTTAAGGTTGTAAAAATAAATTCAAGAGTCTATGAAAAGAGCTACTTTCTTTTTTGAAAGGACATTTTTAAATCAATGGTTGTTTTCTCCTGGTGCTTGTGAGCAGCTCGGAGATAAAAAAAGAAATCTTTCACATCCCCAGCCACCAGGCCAGGCTCCATAATAATCGCATAAGATTTTTTTTTCTTTTGGCATCTTATCAGTTCTATTCATTATTCCAGTCTGGTCGGGCTCGTTCATTTCCCCCACAAGTGTGACATCGGATCTGACCTTCAGCACCTCAGCAGAAAATGTTATGCAGAGCTGTATTTGTTTATGTGAAATGATAAGTAAAACAATGAATCAATTGTTTTTTTTATTTAAGTTTGCAGAATTTATAAGCAGAACAAGAACAAGAAGGTAATAGACAACAGAAGGCAGCAAGGTCAGGATGGGGATTCAATTAAAACAGCCCTTAAAAAGGTGGCTGAATGAAACCCAAAAAATGCAATTTTCAAAATGCTAATCAAACTTTGATTAGCATTTTTTTTTAAATCAGGGCCTTCTTCCTGCACTATGGCCAAAGTTTCTTCAGTGTGCTTGTACAGCTTAATGTATTTTGATTCAGGGAGGCAAAGGGATCAGGCAAGTTGTGTAAGAGCAGTGTGAATATTAACTCTCATGGCAGTGTGTTAGGTAAGAATAGGGAAGTTGCTGCACTGACTGGACAAGAGGAGTTGCAGGTTCACATCTGTTACATTGCCCCTGGGGTTTGTTTGCTGTGGTTCACAAAGCAATTTTAGGAGACAGCCTTCATTGACTTTTTCCCCCATTTTCCTCATTTTTATACATTTGTTTAATGCTCATCCTATTCACTAAATTCCAAGAGGCTTTGAAATGACATACTACATTGTCAGTTGGATAGATTAAGACTTGCCCAAGCTTAGAGAAGGATAGAGTTTGCCATTTTAAAGCTTCAGAGTTTTGTGAGTGCTTTGAAATGCCACATGCACACCACTAAAATCGCTTCATGAATTTATCCGAAAAAAAAAATAAAAAAGCTCACTCACCTGTTTAAAAGTAGCTGTAAAACTCTTCGGTAGGGGGAAAAAGTGAGTCAGACAGCTTGAATCTAAGTAATTGTGTGTCAGAGATTTCTCAGGGTTGCGTTTGGACCACTGAAGAGTAAATGTTGCATTTGTAATGCCAGGTACTTAAATCTGATTGGTAGTCAAGTGGAAAATAAAGTGTGTGTGGCAGCATATCTTGTGAAAAAGTTAAAAAGCCTGCGCTCTCTTGCGACTTCCTGACTGCAGTGCCCAACCGTCCGTATACTCTAACATTCCAAGACAAATCCTTGAGCTGGTCAGAATGACTTTTGGGCCACCCGTCTACCATGAAATGTGGCTGAGAAAATTGCTAATGGCAGCGTGATCCTGGAAAAAATAAATATTGTAAAGCAATTTCATGCACCATGGTCCATCATTGATAATTTAATCAATACTGAAAGGCAGAGGCCGAGCAGCGGCCTTCACACACGCCCAGGCTGATGTTGTTACGATCATCACAATATAATGGCTTCTGGAGAACACTTTTTCCTCCACCCTCAGAGAGGGTCCCCTTTAACCACAACAAATTATACTGAGGCTGACAGTTTGTCACTGCCATTTGCTGTGGTTTTGAGGCTGACCGTCTCCACCGATAACAGCCAGCCCCCCAAGCCCCCACCCCCCACCCCCACCCCCACCCACCCCACACATACTTCTACTTCTACCAAGACATGATTGACAAACACAACTTTAACTCACAACTAAATGCGAGTTCTAAATGCAGGTCACAGGTTTGCTACTCTTTCATGGTGGTCAGAAATGGTGCTTCTTTCTATAGGGAGACACAATGACACAATGAGTAATACAGAGAGTGGGACATGTTTCGGAATCCAGGATGTGTATTAACATGTGTCCAAACGTCTGTGAATAATCAGCCCCGCAGCACTCAAGCAGAGGGACTCCAGAGCAGGGGAATGCCACCTGATGTGTGGGGTGATAGAGTAAGCTGATCACTCTCTCTTCCCTGGACAGCCCACTGAACGCAGGGCGTGGCGTGCGGCTCTGTTTCGGTGGTGAATAGTCCCTGTGAGGAGCGTATCAAGGCCGTCGGCAAATGGGATGTCATGTGGTGCCCGTAGGCTCTCTAAATTAGAGCCGCTGTAAAAGAAATCAATCTTCCAGGTTTCTGCACCTTTCTCAGACCATTCCATTACAACCCCTTCAGCAGGGAGGGGGTGGGGCGGGGGAAGGGTAAGAGCCCGGAACTCTTCTCTTTTCATCTCTTCTCTTCTACGAGGTATGTCTGAACATTTGTGGGTAGCATCTTACTGGATTTTGCCAAGCAGCTGAGGTGACTGGCTGATACATGCATGCGATTCCTCATAAGCTTTTTTTTTGTCTGTGGGGTTCAGGCAGAAGATTTACAACCACATCTCAGAATGAACTGATCCATCCTGGTGGTCAGAGAAAAATCAATAGAACAGCGCATGGTGTGTGTGTGTGTGTGTGTGTGTGTGTGGTTGCCTGAGGGGGACAAATACAGAAAGAGGACTAATGAACTCTCAGACTTTTCAGTCCCACTAAGCAGCGGCACAGGAGAGATTTTTGAAGTGGGTGGGGGGAGGGCAAACTGTGAGCAAAAGGTCCCAACTTTTAAACTTATACATATATATTTTTTTTTCTAAAAAGTGGGGGGAACGGATCGGGGTCCCTATGAAACTGGGGGGACTTTTTCCCCCATCCCCCCGCCATCTGTGCCCCTGCCACTAAGTATAGAAACAATAAAACCTGTTGATTTGTCGAGGGCTTTACTCACCTAAAGAACATAATCAACATTAATCTTGCTATTAAAAAAGGTGGCTAATCAAAATTCGCTCCGAGGGATATACACTCTGTCATGCTAAATAGGTTAAGGAATGTGTTTGATGGCTCAATAAGCTTCATGTTTATACTTACCAACCAGAGAAATACCAATCTGTCCTGATAAATATGTTCTTTGACGGTTCTTGTTTATCTGGCAAAGTAGAGCAGATGTTCTTAATATGTTGTCAACAGAAGGTGTGCCTTGAGTTTGGAGAGGATGATAATGTAAGAGTCTGGCCTCGCCAAATGCTTCAGTTTGCATAGGACTCAGAGCAATGCCTCCTGGCTCCAAGGCTCAGTGCTTCCCATATGAAGGAAACAAATGGGCAATCCTACAAGTGTCATAGAAAGAAAAAAACAAGCAAAAACAATTAAGGGAAATCTGCTCTGCTCTTGTCACCACTGCTGATAAAATGACAAAGTGAACCTCCTGTGTTTATATTATGCATGGGTCTAAATGTAATGACCGGAGGCCATTCTTGCTCATGTTCCGGGATTGGATCTCAGGACCCATTTGCCTTGCGGCTGTAGAATTGGTGTAAAAAACCAGAATCCAGAGTCTGATTGTAATGACATTTGAAGAGTTAAGCAGGATCGGACAAGACACACAGTAATGGACTTTCATCACAGACATTCTCTGAATCATAAAAAGTCTGTACGTGCCATCAACTGAAACTGACACGTAGACACAAACTCCTCATTTAGGCCGTCCTGTCCTCCAGGCCAATGCCTCACTGGGCATAGGAGGATGGGGGAGGGGGAACTGATCCCTCTTATTAGCCAAATATATATATATATATATATATATATATATATATATATATGTATATATTATTCATAGTTCATGTTTCGTCATTCATGTAGGCTTTTTCTGTGTTTAGAACAAAAAAATGCAAAACGGGTCCAAACTCTGAGGAAGCCATTTGGACTGGTCTGAGATCATTGCTTCTGGTCTAAGGAAAATCTGTTTGTGTGTTCCAGACATAAAGTGGAACAGATCCATTACAGCGAGAACACCAACGGAGCATAACGTTGCTTTCTCTTATGTGCTTCTGGCCCCTTTTGGTCACAGAAATCCCTTTTTCCTCCATAACTCACTCACAATGCTCTGGAATGCCACTCAGCGCTAACTCCCAGGATGCTCTGCCCCTGTCACAGCTGAGTCCAATGAAATACAGAGAGCTGATCATACAAAAAAATTAAAAAAAGGAAAAAAAAGCTCCATCCATGGAGGGACCTTGTGGGGGCCAGTTACGTGTACATCACCGAGCAAAACTGTCTGCAAAAAAAACACCTTGAGACCAGAGAGACTACATGCCAGAATATTTGATTTCAGCAAGAATAAATAACAGATAGTCACATAAAAACTTATGCTTCCCATAAATAGATATCATTGTTGTTGTTGTGGTAACTCTCTAAACTCATTTCAAAGCAGCTCATGGGGGCACGAAAGCTTGCTAATCTTCTCTTTTTATGTTTGAATAAAAAGCATCCTTCACTTCCCTCCCTATTACACTTTTTGATTTATTCATTTATTTATTTACTTCACAGATTATTACACATATTAACATTGTTTTTATCAACAATGACAATGCATATGTTTTTGTTAAGTGTTCTGTCTGACATAAATGACATACTCATGCTGACACAAATAGTAATTGCTCAGGAGATAAAAAAAAACCATGAAATTCCCCAGTCTGTTTTCATCAGAACATGTTATTGCATTTGGATAGTCTCCATTAGAAGGGCTTCCTGGGGCCTGCTCCTCAGAAAGATAATTAGTAGTTTACCTGACAATTATCGCTGAACACATGTATCTTACACCTGCAGAATGAAGACCGCTGGAGCCGTATGGTTAGGTTTACCAAGCACAGAAGAGCTAAGGGCCCCCACGGGGCTGATTTAACATGCTATGCCCTCACAGAACCACAGTGCCAACTTTCTTAATTAGCATTTACATACACCACCAGCAGCAAATGTAATTACCCCCCAATATGAGTAAGGCTGAATGCTTTTTTTCTTCATCTTTTTTTTTAAGAAAATGACTAGGAGCTGTTCACCCTACTAGGCAAAAAGTGGAAGAAAGGCAGTTTGCAGGTAATATCGACTGCACTGCAGACTCTCTCTCCTCTCGGTGTCAGCGGAGAGCGCACTGATCAATTTTCATCTCATTACGCCTGGCATTAGCTAGCAGAATTAGCTGGTCGTCAATGACAACCACTCTCCCCTCAAGTTTGAGGAGAAAAACCTATTAAGGCTGATAGCCCAGGTTCCCCTATGGGGGCAACGGCCGTATACAACAACAACAAAGTAATTATGCCCATATTAGGGCCATGACAAAGGCTACAGCCTTCAGCTAATCACAGCGGAGTTTTGTGAAAACCTACCGTGGCTGTGGGGGTGTGGGGGAGTGGCGGGAAAACAATTTGTGGAATTAATCCCGTTCACAAGTAATATTTCATTGTCTTGAGGCCAACTCATGAATAATGAAAAGCGGGTTCTCGCGGCGATCGGCAAGAAAATTGGAAATGGGTTCAAAGCCACTAAGCGAGAAATTCAGCCTATCGGAGAATGGGTGCACTCCAGGAAACAAAATCGGTTTTTAAAGTTATTTTTCCATGTTTTTCAAGTACTTTAAAACAGGCAGTCACAAGCTGGCAGGTCTAAATGTCTTCTATAGCCTCCTGACTATAGAGAGAAATGAATGGGAAAGTGTCTGAATGAAATAGCTTAAACTTGAGCCTTTAAAAGTATACCCACATTAACTGTGATGCCCTTAAAATAAGGGCTGCCAGGACAGTAACTAAACACCTGAGCTGTGCAAGCAACACCTGTGATTTTCTCTCTCACAGAAAAAACATGAGTATAAAGCAGGAGGATGCCATCTGCACTGATCATATTCCCAGGCTTTGTCAGCATTGTCTTCTAAAACTTGTGAGAACTGGCCAAGCTCTGATTCTCTGAGGTTTACACACTTTTTTATGTCTTTTATCTCAGGCAGTGGTCTTCAGAACACAAAGGCAACACACTCCCAGATTCCCCTTCTTCTTGCTTATGGAGAAAGGTGCAGCCAGACAAGGAAAGGTGCAGGAATACACCTATGATGCCCGAACACAAAATAATCTAACTGAAACCTGTGCACTGCAAATTTTACAAAAATATATAACCAGGGCTTATATACCAAGAATATGTGATCACCATTTCTTGCAGTTGCAATCATTTCTTAAGTAGAAATCAGCAGTTTATGTGTTTATATCATAGTATCAAGTTTATCCAATCCCAGGTCTGGAGATCAACCCACCAGTTTGTCCATATCACTGTAAATCATTTTTTTAAACATGGTCACTGAATTTTCATCACTGAGTTTAGGACAGCTCCTCACCAACACATTTAACATGAAGAAAGGTAATGCCATAGTGTGGTGCTGAGGGACAAGCTAAACGAATTTGACAAAGGGTCATTAAATGATGTTCGCAATAGCTGGTATAATTTGTAAATTTCTGTTTAAATAAAGCCACAATGATAACGCTGAAATTCCAGAGGGTTTTAAAATCTAAATGTAGGTAATGGTAGTATTACTTTGCATTTCAATGAGGCGACTTTTAAATTTTGTCTGCAGAACTAT